>OZ023274.1:33356990-33644490 GCA_964007475.1 Hybos culiciformis | reverse complement strand
TTAATAACAATAATATGCTTAACCAGCATTTCCATTTAAATGACATTATTGTATATCGAAATGGATTTACATTAGGACTGCAAGGAACTAATATTAATGAATCACTAATTTCTTCTGGATAAACAAATGCAACATTATTAATAAAATATTGATCATGCAATAGAACATCATTAAGTAATATATCAATTTCATTATTATTAAATAGCTTAATTATGCTTGTAATACCATTTAACTTAGTCGAATCATTTATCTCCCAGGTTGCATTAACAAATTCCATGAATTCATTAAAAAAGTAATAGTTGTAGCCTGCAATTTGGCTATTATTCAAACCAAATCGATAATAATATGGAGCTTCACGATATGCTAAAAATTTTATTGGACTTCCATACAAATTTTTTAATTTATCGGGAAAAAGTTCATTGTAATTTTTCAATTCAGTTATTTGAAATTTTGGATAAAGAAAATATGTGAAAATCTGATCAGAGTTTTCATTATCATTATTTATCCATATTATAACATTAAGAAATTTTTTCAATTTACACCAATTAAAAATATCCAAAATCAAGGTATTGCTTTCTGATTGATTGATAAAAAAAAATATTTTTGCTGAATGAATACGTTTCAGAGTTTTATTTAAAATTTTTAATAATATTTCATTTTGTATTTTTAAATTATTGTATTCAAAAATAGCGAGAAATGTTTTTTCAAATTTAAATACAATTTCAAATTGTTCTTCTTTTCTAGATGAAATTAAAATTTTTGGTACAAAATTTATAGCATCCAAAAATGAAGAATTACTTTCCGTGAATGAATTTTTAAATAAAACTATAGTTTTAATTTTATATGAAATGATTAAGTCTGTTAAATTAAATTTGTAACAATTATTAGCTAATATAAATTGAAATAAAATTTGCATTAATACAATTGTCAATTTCCGTGACATTTTAAAAACTAGTTGAGTTCTAATCGTATTTAGCTTTATTATTTCAATAAAAGTATATAAAAAAATATCGTGACATTATAAGTACATAAAATGATTAAAATGGGATCCGGACAATTCACCGTAATTAAGTCACCGTATACCAATTCACCGTATGGACAATTCACCGTATACCAATTCACCGTATGGACAATTCACCGTATGGACAATTTACCGTATGGACAATTCACCGTATAGACAATTCCCACTGACCAACCCCCCCCGCCCGGCCCCCCCAAAAATTTACAAATTCAAACCTCGCATACATAACGAACCAAAACGATGAAATACTCATACGGTGAATTCCTCATACGGTGAATTCTTCATAGGGTGAATTGTCCATACGGTGAATTGTCCATACGGTGAATTGTCCATACGGTGAATTGTCCATACGGTGAATTGGTATACGGTGAATTGTCCATACGGTGAATTGGTATACGGTGAATTGGTATAAGGTGAACTTGTCCGCAAATCGATTAAAATATGTGCAAGTGCATGACTAAAATCATTAGAATTAAATTAAATTTGTTGTGTTAACAAGAGAATATTTCAATTTCAAAACTGTTTAGAATAAATAATACCTTACAAATGAAGTATATGGAGCTCGTTAACCACATTTCCACTTTTTTTCACAATCGATAGCTATGCATTTTTTTAGTTTCTTTGAATTAACATAATGTATATTTTACGTGTATTTTACTCGTACAATCATGTACTAATTTTGGTATAGAAAACCATTTTCGGGTCCCAGTTTGAATTCTTAGACATATTCCTAGAATATTTAACTAAGCTACTGATTCATCGAAATTCTAAGAAAGTTGTATGAATTGTATGCTTTAAGCAAATATATTTTTAAAACATTTTTCCAATTAAATGTTTTTCTTTATTTATTTTTCAACTTTTAATTATAAAAATATTAGTGGTTTAAACATTTTTTATTTTTTTTTTGAGTAGTTAAACAACATAAACTGATGGGTGATGATTTCAAACAAGAAAAAAAAAAAAGGATATAACTAAAAATGTTTTTTTTTTTTAAGTTCAACATAAAATATTTTCCAAATATAGAGTTAAAAAATATATAGTTTTTGTTTTTTTTTTTTATATTCCCTTACCACAAGTAAACATTTAATTTTCTGCAAAAATTTAATTTAATTTTATATTTAAACGACCTTTTAGGAATTTCTTGATTTTTTTTCTGTCTGTAAAATATGTCATAAAAATAGTTAAATATAAAAGAATGTGGAAAGTGTTAAATATTTTTTTCTTTAGTTACAAACAAATTATTATGGAAAATTGATAGAATTTCGAATCTGAGTCATTTTTTAGCTGTATTATAATAAAAAAAGAACAATTTTGATAATTCAATTTTTTATTTGCGGTTAAAAATTCTATCTTGTCCATTCAATAATTAAAATTATACGAGAAATTGCCTTGAGTTTCATAAAAAATAATTACTTTTTTATGTTACAAATTGACGAAGTTTTTCTTATTAAAACTTAACAGTTGCATAAGAATTTCAATAATATACACTTTATTATCAAATTGGTAGGAATTAACGTCGATTTATATTTAATTTGAGATTTAGAAAGCGCGTGGACGTGATTTATGCTTAAATTGTGCTTTTTTTTTCTACTATTTTTTATAATTTTTTATTAAATTCATAGTTATGTATGTTGTTAAAACTATACATAATATTAATAGTACAGACTACATATAGTGAAAATGAGAATATTTGAAATAATAAAACACCGCATAAAAAGTAATTTAAAAAAAAATATATAAATTTTTTTTTTGTTCCAATCTCAAGTTCACTCACGATCCAATTTCTAATGATAATTACTTTTATAATAGAAAAAGTAAAAACAACACAGTAAGTAAAGATAATTTTTATAGATTTGAAATAATTTTGAAATCTTGGAAATAACAATAAGAGATTGTAATTCGAACCATTTAAGAAATTTCGAGGAAAAAATATTTTCTCTGCGAATATTCAATCAAATATACTTATGTCTTCATTATATAAAAGTTTTGAGAAATGTACTAAAAAACAACATAAACAAACACTTAATTCAAGTGAACAAATTGAAAAATTGACGCAAATTCCAGTCCGAGGTGGGAATCGAACCCACTATCGAACACGCCATATGATAATGGCAGCACCACTACACCATGTCGGCCGACAAAATACAAAATCATGATTTTATTACAAAATAATTTCAGACATTTTGGCTTTCTGAAATAAAAGTTTTGACTATTATTTCCTTCTCATTTAAGCTGAATTTAATGTACCTATCTCTAAACATTATATTAAGAAAATCTGCATATAAAACTATGTATTTTTATAAAAAGCCAGAATGTCGTTTGAATGATTTTTTTTTATGTTTTTATGTCTTAAAAAATAATCTTAATGTTTTTTTTTTCTTTTCTGTTTTTGCAAAACTGATTTGTTGTTAAATAATAAAATTAGATTGTTTAGATTTATATTAAACCGAAAAAGAAAGTTACTATATTGACAGCTATTTAATTTTCCCTTTGGCTTTGTTTCTTTTTTATGTAGGTATATATAGTTATATACAAATTATTTTATTAAACCATAGGGAAAACTTACAAATTTAGTTTGGATAATTTGTGAAAAATTTTTTATTTATAATTTTATTTTTGATAATAATATAGTTATAGTCTAAATTATTTTTGCAGTCCAGTATCTGAGCTGGGATATTTTTCTTTGAGGAGGTATATGCTCAAGAATAACTTACAAAATTAAAAAAAAAATTTATCTTAGATTGTAATTGAAGAACTCATATTTTTTATTCAATGATTTATTTTTGTATCTTTTGTTGGAGTAAAAGTCAAATGTCAAAAAAAAAAAAATGTATATATATAAATAAATAAATAAAGTGATGTTATGATTACAATTTGTTTTTGGTAATTTGCATAGAGCGAAAGTTTATCATAAAAGTAATTATAAACAAACTTTCTAATTGAAATTTTTGAATAATTATTTTCAGTTTTGTTTTCTTTTTTTTTTTCACAATTATGATATTTCTCACACATCTATGTATCTTTAGAAAAAAATATTTATTAATTAAATATTGTTATGATAAGTAGAAAAAAAAAATTGCTTCTTTTTTTTTTGCTTTTAATTTTTATTTTATACCGCGTCGTTTTCAATTATTTTAGTTATCACTATATATAAAATTTTGAATGGGAAAACTTTAATTTGTTTTGACAATAAACAAATAAAAAAATAAAAAATTATTTATTGTGAAAAATTACTAAAATATTTTTTATGTAAAATATAAGTATATTAATTAAATTAGGATTTTCTCTATGTAATATAAATGTATATTATCTGTGGTTGGATTGACATTAGATGTGAATAACTTTGAAAAACTGGAATATGTGTTAGTTCTAGGTTTCCTTACTGATTATGCTAACGATTGAAAGTTTTTGTTTAAGACATTCTATTTTTGGATTTTATATCAATATCTGGTATGATTAAGTTTGAGTAAATGATAAGAGCATGAAGGGTGCTGGTACAAAGGAGCAAATATTATACGGAGCTGTTTATGTCGGAGGAGCGAAGTGTTTTCATGAAATTTAATAAATTTACTTTGATAAATTAGTATCTCCATTTTTACTGTAACTAAAAAATACATGTATTGAATTTTAAATTTTAATTTCAGAATTATCGTTTACGGTTGCTGCAACATTAACATAAAGTTACTTTCGGTAGTTTAATTATACAAATCCTATTAATAGAATTTAATGACAATATTTATACTTTTATATGCTATAATTATTTAATCGTGTTTTTACCGTGTAAATTAAGTAGATATCTTAAAATAACAATATTATCAATACATACTTAATTACAATACGTTTCCTTCTTTAATGAATTTTTTATTTTATTTATTTTTTTTTGCATTATTTCATGTTCCATAAAATAAAATTACTTAAAAATAATTGTATTTGACATGCAATTTGTAGATACAAAAAAAAAAAAAAACAGAATAAATAACTTTTCAACGAATGTTATAAAATGAAAGCAATTTGCGCATTCATTTGATTCAATTTATTTTAATTTATATAAGTACTCGTATATGTATGTATTTTTTTTTTAGAAATTTTAAAAAGAAAATAAAAATCAGTAAGAACGTGATCAGATCAAAATTTTGTGTTAACTATTTTTTACTTTTCGAAATAAATGTAGTATGTGTATATTATATCGAATTACTTTTCATTATAATTACAATGAGTATGAGTGTAGTTTTTTTACATGTTTCTTGATTTGTCTGAAGTTCGATTTATTTATGAATCCCTTTAATCCATTGCACAATACAGTGTGATATTGTAATGTGCCCACCCATATTTTCTTAAAACCATTTTAAAATTTACATGTATGTATATTTTATTCTTAAAAAATATTTAACAATTTTATGAATATACACCTAACTATCAATGTAGAAACTGAAAAGATAAATATTAGTAGCTCAGAGAATATCATAATAAAGTTAAAATAGTCATCAAACATTTTAATCGAACATCCAAATTCAAATATAAAATTTTATTTAAGGTAGAAACAGAATGCGGTGTCGGTTTTTAGTTCGAATTGCAGTTTTTTTTAATACATTTATCTGGCCTTAGGACATTTTCGTTTGACAAATTAGGCACAATTTTGAAAGATTATTTTCCGTACAAAAAACTAAAAAAAAATAAAAAATGAATGGGTTAAATAAAATAAATTTCCAGGAATTATTTTTATTTTGATTGAGACCACAAATACCAAAAAGATAAAAAAAAAGTTTTATTTAAATTATTTTAAAATTAATCTCAAAAACTTGATACAATCTACAATTAAGTTTTCTTAAATACCATAATACATAATTAATTAAAATTTTCAAAAATAAGTAAATAAGTAAGTAAATTAAATATAAATAAATTTTTTTTTTTTTTGGTATTTTTAAAATTTTATTCTTAGATGAAGAAAATTATTTATTTTTTTTTTAATAATATTTACCCAAATCGAAATCACCGTAGACAGTAATTTATCCTTGTCAAAATATAACCAAAAATACATTTGTCAGTTTTCTGAGAAAAAGAATAAAAACAATATAAGAAAATGAAAATGATATAAAATTTTATTTCGGTATATATATTAATAATTTTTTTTTGGTGTATCAAAAATGTATAACAACATTTAAAAACATGAAGCCATAACCAGAGTTGTAACATTTCAAATAATTCCCAATACCAAATACAAAGTAATTGTATTCGAAAAGTACTGAATTCTTTTTTAAAAATGTAATTGGATTTGATAAGGTACTGAATAAAAAGTAATTGTATTTGAAAAGTACTGAATAATTTTTTCTAAAAGTAATTGGATTTGAAAAAGTACTGAATAAAAAGTAATTGTATTTGAAAAGTACTGAATACTTTTTTCCAAAAGTAATTGGATTTGATAAAGTACTGAATAAAAAGTAATTGTATTTGAAAAGTACTGAAATATCAGTAGTATTATTTATAATTATTTTTTCTTATCGCTGCAGCTAAATTCGGTAGAAAAATAGCTAAAATAAAATTATCTTCTATATGGTTAAAGAATACTAGGTACAATTATCACTCAATGAATAAAATTACAAAATTTAGAAAAAGTGAGGATGCAAATTATGGGGGTCTCGAAACAATTTATACAGACATAATTTATACGAAAAAACATTATTCTACCATACAAATGAGTAATGTCGCTTTCAGAGACGTCATAATTTATATATGAATAAAGTCGTTTTTTTTGTATAAATAATATCGCTTTTAAAGTGACATTATTTATCATATGATCTATGTCGTTTTTTTTTTGTATAAATAATGTCGTTTAGAACGACATTATTTTTACATCAATAAAGTCGTTTTTTGATCGTATGATTAATGTCATTTTTAAACTGACACTATTTATCGTATGCGAGTAAAAAAAGAAAGTTGGCCGTACAAAATGTATGGAACCGCGCCGCATCCCATTCGCTTCGCGCGAAGCGCGCCAAGAAAAAAAATGTGCCCTAGGGGTTTCGGGGAAGGCGGTAGCCGTCCTTCGTTCTCCGAAACACTTTTTCCACTTAGAATAGGCTACGAATGGGACGCGGTAGCGATTCCCCATTACGAACAACAGCTTTTTCATGTATGCATGTATGACGAAGGTTTTGCTAGGTTAGCCATTTGTTATTTATTTTTATTTATTTTGTTATTTATTTGTTAATTATGTATGTCCAATTGTATTATTATATGTAGTGAAACATATTTTGCTTCGCATAATCATACGATAAAAAACGACATTGTTCATACGATAAATAATGTCGTTTTAAAAGCGACATTATTTATTTGAAAAAAAAAACGACATTATTTATCGTATGAATAATGTGGTTTTTTCCGTATGAATAAAATCGCTATTAAAACGACATTATTTATCGTATAAATAATGTCGTTTTTCTCGTAAAAATTATGTCTGTATAAATTGTTTCGTAGTGCCAAATTATGGGGCAAAAAATTAATAAATATAAATGTGCTATTTGATTACCC
This sequence comes from Hybos culiciformis, assembly GCA_964007475.1. Taxonomy (NCBI): domain Eukaryota; kingdom Metazoa; phylum Arthropoda; class Insecta; order Diptera; family Hybotidae; genus Hybos; species Hybos culiciformis. Next base: position 33,636,941 of record OZ023274.1, on the reverse strand, counting down.
AATCCTTTACCATGTGAATTTTTTTTTCTATTTCTGCATATATGTATATAATATAATATTATATTTTAATAATAATATTATAACATATAACTGTAGTTAAAATTAAAATAAAATAAAGGCTACTATAGACATCTTTGTTATCATCATAGTGGTACATTTTTTAAATAATTTAATTAGTTAATTTAAATATTTATAAGAATTTGCTTAAGATTTTTTTATTTTTAGATGAAAAAAAAAACATATTTTGAAATACTTAACACCTCTTCTCGTACTTTTATTTTAACACTCGTTTATATACGTATATTTCAGTACTTTTCAAATACAATTACTTTTTATTCAGTACTTTTTCAAATCCAATTACTTTTAGAAAAAAGAATTCAGTTCTTTTCAAATACAATTACTTTGTATTCAGTACTAGTATTCAGTACCTATCAAATCCCTATCAAATCCAATTACTTTTGGAAAAAAGTATTCAGTACTTTTCAAATACAATTACTTTGTATTCAGTACTTTTTCAAATCCAATTACTTTTCGAAAAAAGAATTCAGTTCTTTTCAAATACAATTACTTTGTATTCAGTACTAGTATTCAGTACCAAAGTATTTGAATATTCACAACTCTGTATATTATATATAACAATTATGTATATAGTATATTAATTTTAAAAAATATATATTTTGCCAACTATAATAATTTAAATAAAAATAAGAAAATCTAACTATGTGTATAATATTTATTTTTTTGTTTATTTTTAAATAATTTTCATTTTATTTTTATATAAAAAATTATGACATAAGATCTTATCTTTATCATAAAATGATTATACCGCAATTTATGAAAACATTTCTTTATTTATATATATATATATATATATATATTTTTTTTATTTTATTTATGTTTGCTTTAAAAATAAGTAATAATTTAAGATGAAATTATTTATTCTATCGGGACCAATTGACATCATTTTCTGTTTCACTCGTTTAATCTTACAAATTCTGTCATTATGAAAAATATTTTTTCTCATTAAAAACATATAGTTTCTAACTTGTAGAAAATTTTATTAAATAAGTTTTATTCTACATTATAGTAAAACTGTGTCCAGTAAGACTATGTCTAACGAAAGAGTGTTCATTGTAAATTTCGAGTTCAGTTCGATATCTGTAGTATATATGTATATCAAAAACGATTAATAAAATTTCTAATATTAATGTGATTGCTTGCAAAAAAAAATTCATGATTATGAAAGAGACATGAAATTCTTTATTAAAATAGCGAACGTAAAATTTATATTTTTCATTTAAAAATTCTAATCTAAAAAAATGACTCATTTTGTAAAATTTTTTGTAAATTATTCTAGAAAAAATTATTTTTTTTTATGTGAATGTCTGTTTTGTCAAAATTAAGAAAAAAAAAAAAAAAGCAACAATCTGTTGTTTTTCTTTTGGGTTTGGTTTTTATTTAACAAGTCTTTTTTTTTTTTTCATATTTTATTTGAAAAAATTTTGGGATAATTTTTTTTTTGTGTGCTTCAAAACAAAATTAGTCACAGCTTTAATTTTAAATATAATTGCAAAATTAAAATTTATGAAATAATAATATTGATATAGTAAAATTATATGAAAATAATTTTTTTAGTTTTCGTTTATTTCATTTTATTTACAACAAAATTTATAAGTCGGTATAAATATATATATAATAAGCTGGGTCTCAAGTGAAGTTTTTATGTCAAAAAGATTTTAGTTTGACTTGTTGGAAACTGTAGATGTAGTCTATCTCGGGTCCACGAATATTAAGTTATTATTAGAAGTTATTTTTTTTTATTATGTATTTTTGAAATGAAGAAGCTAAAATTGTAATTAGTTTTAACTTATCTTCAAAATTTTTTTATGACGAAAAACTTTTGAATAGGTACTCAAATTATCAGATCTACGGAACTAAGTTCATAACATATCTCATGATTTTTGTCTGAAACCAATTCAAATTTATGCGAAATTCTGTAATGCTGATCTTAATGTAAACATCTTCCATTATACAGTTTTTTTTTTCCACCATAATTTTATACTTAATGTGATTAAAAATTCTTAAGATATTGCAAAAAAAAAAAAAATAAAAATTACTCCTCTAAAAATACTTGTAAATTCTTTTAATTCTTTAAGATTTTTACTATAATTTTAAAGTTATACATAAACATGTACATAAATACGAAATACATATAAATTTAAGTTTTTTATTCTATAATGTAATTTTCTGCCTGTTCGTATATAACATAATAAATTTTATTTTTACTTGTTGTAAATTCTTAATAACCATAGCAATTTCAAGTGCATCAAAATGAATCTTGAATTATTGCAATTTATTTATTGTTCTTATATATAATGATATCATTCTTTATGCATAAAATTAAATAAATTGCCCTTCATAATGGGGAAACTCTTTATTCTTATTATATATATTTTTTGTATTGTGTTTTTTTATTTTATTTTATTTTTTGTATATGATGCAACAGTATGGCATAAATATATTCTGTAGCAGCTTTAAGAAGCTAAACAATATCATGGCTGTCATTATTAAATACGCTTTTATAAATTATAAATTATACTTAATGGGTATAGAAAATTTTTTATTTCCTCAGTAAATTATATTGATTACATTATTTGAAAATAAATTTTTGCATTCTAATTAGTCTCAGTAAGTATATTACGAAATTAAATTGAATAAGTAAGTACTTATTTAAAATTTAGAAGATTGACCATGAACTTTTTAAAGATAAGATAATATCAAATCATTCTAAAAACACATAATATATCTTTTCTTATCAATATGTATGATCAAATTAATTCGGAAATCTATTTCTTGAACCTATATTTATAGTTATAAGACCTTTAGAGCTACATATAAATATTTCTTATAATTACTTGACTTTGAGGTATTTGGTATCAACTAATCAATATCTGTATAAAGTTATGTTAACTTATAAATTATTTAACTTGCTTAGTTGAGTTTCTCAATAAATCTTTTCCTTAATTTTAATTGAATTTTTTTTTTTTTTTACATAAATTATGTGAATTTTTATTTTTATTATTTTTGCCACATGCCGACATAAAGTAAACTGTGTTACGCACGTTTTATTATTTAACAATAATAATAATTCATTTTTCAATGAAAATAATGTTTAACAAAAGAAAAAAATAATAATAATAATTACATAAAAAAAAAAACAAAATATCAGTTTCAAAATATTATTGTATAATACCTTATACCTAGTAAAAAAAATACCTTTTTGAAAATCTTCATTTTTCAAAACAATCTTAATTTTTACTGACTTCATTATATGTATGTTCATTATATAAATATTCATTCATTTATATGTATTCAACAATAATGAAATAGGGGGAAATCTGAACGCCATGTAAAACAAGTCAATTTTTTATTCAGCTTAAAAAATAATCTCTAGGCCAATGTCAAGATTAATTATTAAAGCTATGGTAAAATTTATATAATAAAAATGCGCGCTTACGTAAGACTGTTTAATTAAAAAAAAATAATAATAATAATAATAATAAAAAGTTGAATTATATAATATTTTATTAAAACAATAATTGTAAATAAAGAAAAGAAGAAATTATTTTATTTTATTCTTATGAAAATATTTTTTATTTCATCATCATTTTATTTCTGTATTTATTTTAATTTTTCATCAATGTATTTTATTTATTAAGTACATATAATTAAAATAAATAATTTTTTTTTTTTTTTTGCATATTCCAATTTTTTTTTTGTGGTTAGATTTAATTTTTTTTTTTGCAATTAAAATTTGTTATTTGCATAGTTGTCAATTTTTTTAAATTTACAAATTTTTATTTTACACATTTTATTTTGAAATTCTAAACTTAGAAATATGATAAATATACTGAACATATACTTTATGTAAAAGAATATTATTTTATTGTTGAAGTTGAAATTTTACAAATTGTTAAATTGTAATAAAGAATTGTGCATAAGATAGAGAACAGCTGATTGATATTAGCTAGTAGATTTTTTTTACATTGATGATTATAACAGATATTATAATTAATATACCAATAGGAAACTAACTAACGAAATTTGAGGACTAGAATTACAAGTATTAATCAATTTAGTAAGAAGTTCATTTACTTAGAGTAATAATGGAAAAAAAAACTTTTAAATTTATTAAATCAAAACAAGAATATCGAGAATTCAAAATACTCTCACTTTTAATCTTTAGTATTATACATAAAAAAGAATAAATAAAAAGCTTCACGAGTTTAATAAGTACTATTGTATAATGCCTGAAAGCAAAAGCAAAAATTTATTAATAAACATAATAATTCATACATAAAGAAATTTTATCTGCCAATTTGGTTTCTGAACGTTTCAAAGAAGAAAATTTATTGTTTTTATGCTTTCAACCAATTTTGTTTTAAATTTTGTTTAATGTTAAGAAAATGCATCGGCATGGCAATAATAAATCAATCAATATTTTTTTTTTTTATTTTCAATTTAAAATTGTATTGTTGCTATAAATTTAGCATGACATATTTCAACAACCAGAAAATAATGACATTTTTTATGTGGATTTAAAAAAAAACAAAAAAATCATTTTCATTGATGCTTATATACGATGAATTTGAAAATTTCTGATTTTACTTATCGCAAATTATGAAAATAAAATATATATATAAAAGATTCTTTTATTTTACCAATAATGTTGTACTAACCAGATCTTTGGTTTTTTTTTATTTTTTTTTTTTATTAAAGTTACCAAATCACTAGGTGGGATACCTTTTATACTTAAAGAAGTATGGATTTGATAATGGGGACAGGAAGTTTAGACGAGATTAAAAAGTGGGACAGTCAGTAGGTAATCATTTACACTCTTCTTAAAGCGGCGCAAGTCGTAAATCAAACGTCGGCCAGCTGTAGGGAACAATTTTGAAGGTGCGAATTGAAAACGAATCTCCAAAGCTCGTTCTATCAGATCTGGGAATTTTGACGAAATATGGGTGTAACGTCGAAGCGGTACGTGTTTGGCGTGAAAATACTTGAAGTGACGGAAGTAGGGTTTAAAAATGTATTCGGTATACATCAATTTTTCTTGGTTATATTAATTGATATGAAGTTTCAGGAATTTTTAGCTTAAACAATATGGATGCTTCTACAATCATCTCTATACTTTTGTACCTGTAGTCATGTTCTCTCTATAGTTTTATACCTAAAAGAGTGGATTTATTGATAATTATTTTCACTGTTGGATTTGAAACTTTAAAGAGATTCAGCATTCACATCATCCAACATTGATTTTGTTTAATCATAATTCATAGGTTAGAGGTTATAGACAAAGTGAATATCTGATAAAAAATTAATATTCCGCTGAATATTCAAGTTTTAACCGTCCTTCATACAACATTAAATTAAAAACAAACATTTTTATGCCTGTAGGGAACTAATTTTATCAGTTTTCTTATTTTTATATGGAATTTAACTTATCTGAAAAAAATATTTTTTTAAATTTTTATCCACAGATAAATTGCCTTGAATGGTTATAAAAAAAAAAGAACAAAAATATCCCTTAGAGATTTCTGTTTATATTTTCAAATAAAATTTTCATTTTTCCAGATATGAAGTTCTCTATGTTTAGTAAGGCATAAATTTAATAATTATAATTTAATGGAGCAAGAAAATTAAATAATATACCGAAAAAAAAATTTTTTTTTTTTGCCTGTCATAAACGAATTTATATCTAAGTACTAGGAAGGAAAAAAAAAAAAAAAAATGAAAATCGATGTTTCTATTTTTAAAGTTTGTATTTTCTTTTTTTTGCGAAAGCTTTTTTCTAAGTAAAACATTTTCGCAACATAACTTTTTACTCCTTTTGTGACCCACAAAACATGTGTAGAATTTCCTTCTTTTTTTTTTATTATTATGAATTCGCGATATAATCTTGAAAATTTTAATCAAATTGGAAAAAAAAAATTCTCTCAACATACTTTGTATGTCTGAAAATGTGCAATAATGAAATTTTTTTTTAATGGAAATCGACTTATTATGCTGCGGAAAAATAATAAATTCAAGGAAGGAAAAATTCTAATTTGATTATAAAATGTCTTGAATCGAAAAGAAATCCTGATGGTTGAAAAGTATATGTATTGTTAAATGTATTCAATTTTATAATATTCATATTTAAAGACAATGACAATGTATCTGCTTAGTAGACATCATTAGATTACTTAGATATATTAGTGACAATATAATAAACATAATAGCTAAATGCTAAATGTATATTTTCAAGATTTCCAAGAATTTATGTGAAAAATATGTGTTGCCTTGTTCTGTGAGATAGTGATCACGTATTCTTATCTAAGCAATAGTTGATAACTTTTTATTAATTGGGAATTATATACTTCTTTATTCAAAATCTAGTTCTGTTATGACTAACAAGTCTAATAAAAGTCTACTGCACATAGTTATTTGATTCTATTATTTTAACAACCCATACATTAATACTTACCATGATTCAGCTGAAATATAATTTTTCTTGTGGTAGGCTAAATATCTCTTGGCTTTATTTTTTTTTCATATAGAAAATCAAAATACTTAGTCTAAAAATAATATTCACATTTTATATACTTGCGCTTTATTAATTAATTGCTTAATGTGGGCTTCAAAGCAGTTTTTATTCAGTTAGAAATTTTTTTTTTTTTTGTAGTTCCACCTTTTTTTTCACACACAATTTTTCATCCAAAGCAGAATAAAAAATTCAGGAAAAAAATACTTCTAATGTAATTTTTTTTTTTGTTGTATTGAAGAGGCTTTTTATCAGGTATATAAAATTCCATTAACTGAAAACAAATTGATTGACATTTTTGTGGAAACAATCTCATTCTTTTTTTTTTTATAATTTCTTTCATAAATCTACTTATAAAGTACATTATTAAAAAAAAATAAAAATAAAATTAAGATAAAAAATAAGCTTTATGATCACATGAGACCTTAAAAATGTTTTTTTTTTCTTTTGTTTACATGTATAAAAATCAGCTGATGCATTATTTATGTTCACAAATTAAACGATTCATACGAAAATAATAATAAAAAAAAATTACTAAAATTAAAATGTTGAGATCATAACTTTTTTGGTGCATAAAAATAATAGAATTAAAAAGAAAAAATAATAATAAATTAATTATCAATACTTACTATTGGAATCCAATTATCTACAGATCTACACCATTCTAGTCAGCTCTAAGCACTGCTAATTTCCCGATTTAGGCGCAAAAATCGCATAATGTAGCTTATCTTTTGCATTAGTAAAATTTACTATTACTTAAAATATAGATCCTAGTTGTAGTATATATATATTAGATATAAGATAATGAATTACTAAACCATACATTATAATTTGGTAGATTTAAGATTTATGTATATATATAAATATTGTAAAATATAAATTGTAAACCTAAAGCCGCAATAAATTTAAACTTTAAAAAAAACTTTAAAAACTTAATATTCGAAATTTATTTATTTTGCGGAAGTTCCATATAATAAAAAAAGGAATTTTGATATGTTTAACATGCTGTATTGACTATTAGTGTACAAAATTTGAAAAAAGTTCTATAAAAGGTCCCACTAAATAACAAAAAATACTAGACTTTAGAAAAACCGTATTGAAAACGTAATCCGATTATTATGGGCTTAAAGTTTTTTCTAATAAAGCAAAACTTGTATAATTTTCAGTGTTTTAGGATTGAGTTTTCACTATAGTAAAGAATCTTAATTCAAACAGAATAAATTGTCTAATCATATTCGTAATATTTTTTATTTGTAAATTGTTCTCTATCGAAAGATGTGTATAATTAAAAAAAAAAATTGTTTTTCAATTTTTATTTTTTTTTGCAATTTACTAAATGTTAGCATTAAATGCATTCAAGGCTGAATAATTAAAACAGAAAAATATTTGTGGTATGTGATATAAAGTTGTATATCACATTCTGTCTATATGTAAAACGATTATGTATACTCAAAGCCATGTAACAAATAACATCATATAACATTACATTACTATATACACTTTAAAATAGTTATAGTTATAGAATTAATGTTTTTTATTGAATATCTAAGATATTTTGCTAGATTTTCGTATATTTTAAAAGCTTGTTGAAATGCTTATAAGATATTTATTTAACAAGTTACACCCCAAAAACATAGTTCAATAAAATGAAATTAATGTTTATTGAAATTTTTTTGTTGTTTTTTATTGCAAATATTTTGGCATGTAAGGATTTAACAAAATATATAGAATTGTATATAGAATTGTATAATTTAAAATCATTTTTCTTGTTGTTGAACTTATTTAAAATTTTTTATATATGTAATTTTAATTAGACAGACAGTATTATTGTAGCAATTTTTTAATCCTTTCTCTACCTTTTTTTAATTTATTTTATAAAATTTTATTAAATTACAGATTTTTTGTTTGAAAATGTATCTCTCATTAGTCGGGTTCGATTATTATTTTTTTTATTATGTTTATCAATGTTAAAATTTCTGACAATTGATAAGTTTCCGCTTTTACGTTTCAAAAATGATGACATTGAAATGATAATGAAAAATATATAATACAAACAAACATGAATTTATATCTTTGTAGATATGTAGTGTAGAGTTAGTTTATCCGTACAAAACATAGCTAAGTTGGTTGAGTTAGTTATTTGTTTCTCATAACAAATAAGAATATTTTTTGTTCAAGCACAATTGTGCTTGCAATATATTCACAAGTAACTTATGGCTCTGACAAACTATACAACTATAAACATGCTTTAGTTCAAAAACTAGTTACTTTCATATTTTTGAAGTAAGAGTAAAAAAAACCAAAACAAAAAAATGTTCTCGCGAAAAAATGTTATTGTTAAGGGATAGCTTAAGTTTTTTCTAGAAATATTTGGTCAGGCCAATAATAAGTAGGCGTTAATGTGCACTAGGTATGTATTTTTGACATTGAGGATTTCTTTTTTTTGAATAAATCTGCAGATACACCCAACGTAACTCACGCTCGTAGTCGCGTTTCGTTTTTCAACTCCCAACAGATTCATATATTTTGACTTTTTTGAAGCGCGTAAAAAACTCAGATAATTTGAGTTAGTCTCCGCTATTATTTGAAATTAGCTGTTTTGTTAAATAGATTAAAAGATTAAAACGTACGGTCGATCGTTAAAAAATGTTTTTCTACGCTCTTGAACATGTTTATCCTTTTTAGTTTGTCAAAGGCATTATGAAAAAATAGGAAATTTATAAAAAAATAACTGACTTTACTTTTTATGTGAAAATAATTTATTTTTTTCTTCTTATCACTATTTTAAAGAAGATACACATGCATACATAGATCATTATTCATAGATCATAGTATAAATTTGTCTTTATTTAATATTATCGTTGAATAAACGGATGCGCTTCTGTCATAAAGTTAAACGTGACTAGATATTAAAAAATATTGCAAAATTGTTTGTACTTCATAAAAAAAAAAAAAAATATTTATTGCAAAATAAGAGGAAAAAAACCCAATAAAAAACGCTCTTTTAGATAATTATTTTATATTATATAAAAAAAAAAGTTAAATAAAGAGAATATGGTATTGCACATTATTTTTCCTTGCAATTTTTCTCTAAGTTTAGGTAGGTATGCATAATGCACATAATGTACAATTTTGTTCCAATATTTGTGATTGATCATTATGCTGGAAAATACAATTTACGTAGAATTTATTTTAAAGTTATTATATAAACATTAAAAATTATTCATTATATTCCTTAACTTGAAGTGCCTTATTCTTATTCGTGTTTATAGGAAGGATGTTGAAATAATGCAAAAGGAAGAAGTGGAAACTGGAAAGCTTTGATTATTTTGATAATTTGAATAATATTTTTTATTAAACACTTACTAACCGTTCTAACGTAAGGAGTTTGAAAGATGGTTTTTTCAACAAAAAAAATTATTAATAATAATAATTCTTATAAATTTACTTCATGATAATGTAAGCACGAAATTTATATCATGTTTCACTATATAATTTTTGGTGTTAAAATACAATTTACGTAGAATTTATTTCAAAGTTATTATAAAAATAATAAAAATTATTCATATTCCTTAACTTGAAGTGTCTTATTCTTATTCGTGTGTATAGGTGATGTTGAAATAATGCAAAAGGATGAAGTGGAAACTGGAAAGCTTTGATTATTTTGATAATTTGAATAATATTTTTTATTAAGCACTTCCTAACCGTTCTAACGTAAGGTGTCTGAAAGATTGTTTTTTCAAAAATAATAATAATAATAATTCTTATAAATTTACTTCATGATAATGTAAGCACGAAGTTTATATCATGTTTCACTAAATATAATTTTTGGTGTTAAAATAACTATTTTTTTTTTTTTGGAATATTATATTTTCATATCTTAGGGTGAATTCCGTATTTTGACTTTAATAACAGATTTCGTTGAAATCAATAATCGTGCATGTTTTTTTTTAGCTTTAGAAATATAGTTTTTTAGAAAACAAAAATGGTATATATTTATTAGAAAAAAAGTGTAGAGCTTTCGTGACTATAAATTGTACTGCAAAATATATAATTTCATAGTGTTAAAAAACTTACAGGAAATTGTTGAAATAAAATTTTCTTAAAACAATAAACTTTCGAAAATTTAATTTAAATGGAATTTCTAAGTTTTTGTTTTTTTTTTTGAAGTTTGTAAATACATGAAATTCTAAAAGCAAATACAATTATTTTGATATATTTTCCAATTTTTATACAATTACAGAAATCGTCAAAGTTACAATCAATTACATTCATATTGCAATTGCCATCAAATCTCCCATTATGTCAAAATTTTCATTCGATAGGAAATTGAAACCGACATTTAGTATGTACAATATAAATGTGCAATAATATTTTTTTTTTACTAAAAACGAATGAAAAAGTTTCTATCAATTTTTTATTTCTAGTAAATTTTCATAAAATTTTGTTAATTTTTGTGTACAAATTTATTTATTTATTTTCTATTGAAAGACTCAATAATAATTGATGATGAATAATGATAGACTTACAAATTTATATTCATTTTTAAAAATTTTCCTATAATTGTTTTGTTGTTAAAAGCAATAAATTTTCGCATGAATAATGGCTATACAAATCGATTAAAAATTGTATACATAAACAACATAAAATTAGACAGCTGTAAAAGTATTTTGTATATATATATACTTCTACAGAATATTAATTAATGCAAATACAATTTTTTTTTTATGATAAATTTAATACTACTTATTTAAGATTTTTGAAGAATATGAAAATATTTATAAAATGAAATCAATAAATTAAAAATAAAATAAATGAGCTTTAATGATCTTTAAATGAATATTTTTTTTTCGATAGTAAATGACATAAGAAATGAATATTTTGTTGAAACATGTATTATGCATAAATTCATGTATATCATATTTTGAATTTGTCTAAGAAAGATTCATAAGCAATTTGCATTTACATTTCCATGAAAAATTAACTCTTGTAACATTTATTGATTTAATTTTTTTTCTGCTTGATTTAAGAATGTCTGGGATATAAACATAAAAAATTATAATCCATCAAGCTAAACGTGACATTATTTCTAATTTTTCTAATATTATTACTCGGTATATAACAAACAACAATGTGTTTAATTTATTTATGAAAATGGCTAATAAATTTTATTTTTCTATACCAATTAAATTATAACTAAATTTCTTTTAACTGCGAATTGCTGTGAATATACATTGTAACTATTCTCTATATTAACATTTATTTTTAGTTAAAAAAAATAATAAAACACGATTAGACAATTGGATTTAAAAAAAAATCAATTTTTTGTTATTTATTTATAGATTTTTAAAATCAAAATTCTATTTGCTCAACATTAATAATATTAACTTTGAAACATGAACTTAAAAGACTTAGGGTTTTTTTTTATGTTTATTTTTAGAATCAATATAAAATAAATATAGTCTATAATATAGCATAAGTGTTGAATTTATATATATATTTATATATAATGTACCTAGGGTTGTGTAATGTAAATATAAAAATCAATTTTATCTAAAAGTTTTTTTTTAAAGTAAAAGAGATGGTGATGAAGAATCATATTTTTTTATTTCTGGCGTACGTAATACATTATTATATGCTTATATAAAATATTATCTAAATGTCATTAGAGTCTTGATTTTGTGATTTGAATTTTTTCTCAAACTTTTTCTTTAAAAAAGAAAAACTTTTTTTTTTTACATAACAAAAAAGAGTACATATACCTAAGTATCCCTCTACACGAGAAAAATGCAAAGCGTAAGAAAATTCTCATCACTTTGGATCAAAAATATGAAATTACGAATGTTCTATTCAAATTTTGATCACTAGCACTGCTAGTTAATAGTAGATTACAATACATGTTATGAAAATTTGTTATTCTTGCGAGTTGTGTATACACACAAACACATAGACACGAGTCATGTTTATATCACTCGACCTTCGGTCTCGTGATATAAACATGACTCGTGTCTATGTGTTTGTGTGTATACACAACGAGCTGTATAACAAATTTGATTAACATGTATTGTATACTGCTTTAATGTGCATGGGAGAGGTAGTTGCAAAGAGAGAATGTAGAGATAATTTATAATAAAAAATAAAGATAAAAGAAATGGAGGGAAATATTCCACGTTAATCATTCTTTAGTTTCCCTTTCTTTTACAGATAAAAGAAGATTTGGGAAATATTCCACGTTAATTCTTCTTTAATTTCTCTTTCTTTTACAGATAAAAGAGGATTTGGGAAATATTCCACGTTAATTCTTCTTTAATTTCTCTTTCTTTTACAGATAAAAGAGGATTTGGGAAATATTCCACGTTCATTTTATTTATTTTATTTCTTTCTTTTAGAGATAAAAGGAAAAAAGAGAAATATTGTGAGTGTGAGTGATATTATTTTTGTTTATAGTATTACGCAGTTCAAAAACGAAGAATGTAAATACAATATAGAGCAATGTAAATACAATTTACATCACAGGGAAATGTAAATACAATTTACATTCCTCTATAATTGCATGTGTATTGATGCATGTAATGGACCATTTACCGAGCTAAATTTGCGAATGTAAATACAACTTACCGAAGCCATGCGCATTAAAATCTAATATCATGTTTTGGATTCTAATTTTTTATTTTCAACCATTAATACTGAAGGATCTAAAAGGCATATAAAATTCTAAAAATTAATCAATCCCATCTGCAAAGGATACAGATAATTTTAGCAGAAAAAGTGTAAACTTTTAAAACTCTCTAAATATTCTGAAGATGAAGGTATATAATCCCGAATGTCCAAAATTCAATCTAAACTACAGTCTTATAAACCTAATTAATTATGTAATCAAGTACTTATAAAATTTCGAGGTCTCAGCACAGCGCTGAGTACAAGTACGTGGCTGTTATGATAAGTATTAGTTAGTAATATTTTGTTTCTAATGTCATTATATAATGATAAAATATTCAGTTATCGCATTCTGGATAGCTCTATGATGAAAAATTCTAGCAACAAAAAATGTATTTTTATAATTTAAGAACAAGAAATTATACATACATTAATAACGAAAAAAAAATAATACTCTTTGATTGGTAGAACCATATGGGAATTTATTTACTAGAACAGATTTTACTAATTCGTTTTGTGAGAAAAAAAAATTATGCTGATTTTAGTAATTTCTTTTGTAAAATAAAACTAATTTTTATATTGTTTTCTTTTCATATTAAAATATATTGAGATTTTGATATTTTCAGTTCATTGAATAAGTAAACGACTTAATGATTTTAATAATTTCTAAAACGCAATCTAGGTGTAAGTTATGTCGAAAAGCAAATAACGAAAACAATTTTAACTAACCATACATCTATAATACAAGTCGACTATGTTGTATTATTGCCCTCGGATGTTGACACATAATCCAACAAATTTTGATATTGGAATTTCTGAAAGAAAAATAAATGTACTAAAAGACAAATAATCAAAATTATGTAAATTGCAGTTGATACATTTGAAAAATGAATGCAACATCAATGTAATACTATTGTAGAAATTACCATGCATAATTTTATTTCTATTCATCTATCAAGTTTTTCTTTTTATTTAAAATATTTTTGTTAGTTCTATTTAATTGGATTTTACTTTCATATGTATAAAAGAGAAATGATGAAACTTTAAAAATTTTGTAATCACCATCATCATCATCATTAGATTCAAATGATTTATTTATAAAAAGTTCCTATTTACATAAGAACTTTAACACAAATTACTGTCGAAATAGGCTAATAAAACTGTGGGTTTTATTTATATTAAAATATATAAGAATTTATAACTCTCAAATTGAGTTAGCTGAAAACTATTTAGATTTGTACTTTAAGAATAGATAAAGTTAAGTTATTAATTACCGAATGTAGTGCGAGAGTTCTAGTGTATCAAAAATGTATAACAACATTGAAAAACATGAAGCCATAACTATGCCATAAAAAAATAAACTATAACTGCTCAGACAACTTCATCCTTATTAGTACTCAATACACGAGACTAAATCAATAAACTTGCACACCTCACTCACTGTGTGTAATGTTAAATATAATATGTATAATACTGAAAATAGAAGATAATATAATTATGACATACCTAACCTTAATACAAAATTATGAAATAATATCAACGCCTTTTACAAAATTAAATATTTGGGTGTTGTTTAGCGATGGCAAAATCATTAATTACAATTTCTTTTGCAATTAAAACTTAATGTTTTCTAGATAATTAAACAAAATTTATGTAATTTCGTCACGTACTTACATTTTATATCAAATCAAAACAAAAATACAATAAACCTTTCTGATCACTGTATTATAGGGACTTTGATGTCTATACATATAGAAAATCTTAATTTTCTATATTTTTTGTATCATATGTAGGGATATATATATTTAATATGTTGTTAAAATTAATTTACAAAAAAATTTTTTGAATTTAAATCTACAAAATTTGTTTTCTTATCTTAGAAGAACTCGCTGACTGAATCGTAAAATATTTAGTACGGAATCAAGTAAGATAAGATTATTTTTAATATACATGGAATTCTTGTTGATATAAAATTTTTTATCCGGAAGTTTTGTCAATCGATAACAGATAAACTAATTCATATTTTCCATTGTGAAAAAAGAAATATTAATTTTACTAAATAAGTTTAATTTTTATTTAATTTAGATTAAAAAATTTTCACGTTGAAAGTTATATTGACAGACGAAAAATGGTTCTTTTATTTTTGTCGGAGGTCTAAAGCTTGCTTTACTATGGTAGAAATAATTTGTACTTTAAAAAGGCTGAAAAAAATAAACGTACTTTTCAATTTTCCCTCTAATTTTCCAAAGATAATTAAATTAATAAATTAAAAGACCATTTTTACACTTTTTTTATAGAGGGTATTGTGAATTTTTTCTTGTATAGAGAGAATTGTGAATTTGTTATATTTTGAATTTGCTTTGACTATTATTTTTCATTTGAATTTATGAATGAATATTTTGTTTTGTTTTAACAATATTATTCGCGTGTCAATAACAAATGTATGAATAGGGTATTAAAAGTACCTAGATAATATTTTTTTTTTTATTATTTTTAAATATATTTTCTCTTAATTTTTTTTTTTATTATTTTCTATAAAATACTTAACAATCATGAATTTCGTTTCAATTGTGTATATATTATTATTTTTTTTTTTAATTTTTCATTTATCCATTAAAAATAATTTCAATTCAATGCACTTTTTCCTGATCTGAAAATACAATTCAATTGAATTGAAATGAATTAAAATAAATATATTTGTTAAAATTTTACATGACCTAAAATATAATACTCTTAATGAGTATTGTTAGTCTCTTATGTGAATATGTAGATAAATTATCTTTTACTGATAAAATTGTCAAATTAGCTTATAACAGCGACAATTATTTATAAATTTGGTAATGTCAAAAAACTTATTATTAAATCACTGAAATATTTAATGTATTAATATCGTTTTTTTTTCGTGAAAAATATTTTAGAAGTATGTACTCGTATCATACACATAGGAAACACATATTTTAAATGTAAGGAAGTATATTTTTTAATTATAAATATACCAAATATAAATATGTGGTTTGGTAATTAATGAAAAAATATTTAAAGCCTTGTAAACACAGTTTCTCAGTGTCTTGGTACATTCTATGCTCTATGATCAAGGAATAAAGTTTAGGTTCGGATGATTATAAAAGCAAATACTACCGGGATATATGGAATGACTACATAATAATATAAAAAAATTCTATAAATTATAAAAAACTACACTGTTGATATATAATTTAAGAATGAAGTCGTTCCTCAAAGACTTATGTAGTGATAAACTCGTGTCATAAGTACCTAATTGTTATAATTTTTATTTTTTAATTAGAATAATATTTTTTAATTAAAAATAAATAAAAAAATTATTTTCAACTAATTTATTTGTTAATATTTTACGTTCTATTTTAAGTTGAGAAATTAATGTCAACAGGAAAAAAATTAGCAGCTTAGTCTGAATTTATATATAGTAAGGTTATCTAAATGTTTGCAACAAATACCGAATTATTGAAATTTTTGTATTAAATGAAATTATATATAATAACTAATCAAAATACTATTTTGAATGGAAAATTCCTATTATTATATGAATTTTGAATAAATTTGTCTAAAGTCACAATTGAACAAATACTTGTCACAATTGAACAAATAGTTAGTTTTGGTAAGAATTCTCGCGGAGGTTATACTTTATTTAACCAATTTTGGAACATGAAAAATTCTTCATGTATTTGACAATATTCTGAACACAATAAAAAATATAATTTCTTAATGAAATACATTTTCTTTTGACATAAAACCAATGGATTAAATAGATTATTTTCCGATCATTAGTTGGTCTAAAATAAGATTATATATTCTCTAAATATTTTCATTCCAGGAATTCCAGGAAATCTCAAAAATCGTAATAATAGAAAATTTTATCAATATATTAATTTGCGAACAAAAATTATAATAAAAAGAACTATATTATAGTCTGTAACGTAGGAAAAATATATAAAGCTTTAAAAGCGATTTTTCACCAAGTTTTAATATTTTCCTGAGTAAAAAAAAAAAAAAAAATTCAATAATAAAGCTATTTGAATTATGAAAACCTTATATTTTGATATCAGTGGTGCATGAAATTTGCTCTACATATTAAATTTATTATATTGTGTGTGTTATCGTAGTTTAATTTTCATGTGACAAAAAAAAAATTTTACTTAAATGGTTCCATGAACATTAATTATTTTAGGCATTTATTATACGAATATATATATAGAAACTGATGAAAATTGAATTCAATAGAATGAGCACGAAATTTTCAGGTGGTTAATTTGTTTTTTTTTTTTTTTATTATTATATTTTTATAGCCCATTTAAATTTCAATTACATAAATGTTAAATTTTCTAACTTCTTATTTTAAATGATAAAATTTAGTTTCATTTTATTTTCATTCACGAGAATGAGAATGGAAAAATGAATTTTTTGGAATTATTTTTGGAATAATTCTACAACAGTGAGATTGGGATTCAAATTTACATGATTGGAGTAACAAAAATTACTACCTCCCTTAAAGGCTAAAGCTTTGACATAAGTGAATGAAATCATTATACAAATTTTTTGGTTAATGAATAAGACAAAATATCATTTTGATAGACTCAATTTTTTTTTTTAATTTGAGGTCGTATTATTCATAAAGTTCATAATAATAATGTTATAAATTTGGTACAGTGGTCAATATAAAGCTTATTGCTATTATTAATTTTATTTTATACATATGTATGAAGCTTAAAATTTTTTATTTTTTCTGTTGTTAAAGATATGAAAAATTATAAATGCAGATTAAAAATAAACAATGAAGACCACATTGGTAAAAGATATATATGAACATACATAAAAATATATATTTATAAAAATTTATGTCAAGGAGAATATTTATTTATAAATGTGATCTGATTTCATTGAATAGGATAATTAAAATCGATGAATTTTCTTTTTTTAAATTATATATATTTAATTGAAATTAATGTAGTTATTTATTTGCAAATGTATTATTTCTTCTTAACTACTTATTTGTATATTTTTTGCAATAAAATTATAAATTGTGGAATAAATAAAATTATTGGACGAATTAATAACAAACTTATTAAAAATATCTGCTTTCTAGAAGCTGATCAATTTTTGAGAAAGGAAGAAGCTGACAGAAACTACGATGGCTTACCTAACCTAATTCTTATTGACTGTAACATTATAATTTTAGTCTAGATAACCCTTAAATTCGATTATAAAACCTCGGGGTGGTATTGATTCTTAAGGTGTCTAAGCTAATATTATCTATCTCTAGAATACCGTGTTTTTAATGATTTTTACTGAGAATTGATTATGTTGCATTAATGTTGTAAACATGTAATTTTATGATTTTTTTCTATATTCTACCTATATTAACCTTAATGTATAGAATTTGTTATTTCATTTAAGAATTTTTTAAATTTTGTGCAATTAAATTTATATGATTATGTTATTTGCTTTAATTCTTGTTTTTAATGTATAAATATACTAAATTCAGGAAAATTAAATGAAAAAAAAAAATTTAAAAAACAAGTCATGTATTTTTTATTTTTTTAATCAACATTTTAAGGACATTACAACGTTATTAGAAAGCTTTTTTGGAGTATGTCCAAATGCTGTTTTTGGTACTACGTATTTTGTACATAATTTTATATCATGTCTATGGAATACGAAAATTTGCCCAACTCTTTATTTTTCTTTTAAAACTTACGAGGGGTGCTAGATTGAATTTGCAATTAAATTTTCATTTTATTAATTTAAGATGCCTACACACATGGACGTGAACATGAACGTGAACAAAATTTAATTGCTAAAATAATAAATAAAAAATATTTCATATTTATTATTTCAGAAAAACTAGATAATAATTTTCCAAGTTTTTTTTCAAATCCTCGAAGATTTTATTGAGTTCACGGTTAACTGGAATTTAGCACAAATGTAAACGTAAAAGTGAACAAAAACGTAAAAAGAATGTAAACGTAAAAAGAAAAACAGTGAAATTTTTAGTTCACGATGTCTGTTCATGTTCAAAGGACATATATCATTCCTAAAAATTGTTCACTGTGAATAGAACTATTTCTGCAGCCTCTCGAGAATTTATAAACCTACCCTCTTACTTGATTTCATCGATAGTGAAATAATTGGCACTTAAACAAAAAAAAAAGTCAAACACTTTTATCTTTTATTTATTATTGTTATGTTTATTCGATTCAACCATAAAGTATAAAGAATCAAAGATTGAGTCCTATTTTTTTGGATTTTATTTTTGGCTAAAAAATTTGGAACATGTTGAATGATTTTTTTATACTTTCCCAATTCAAGAGAAAAATTGATTTTCTTAATTATTTTATGTTGTGTGTGACCTTTTACATGCCTATTGTGAATTCTCTCTGTTGAGATGTGAATACATTTGGTTTTCAAATATATAATATGCTTTCGGGATCGTTCCTATTTTAAAATGAATCACCAAAACTTTTTTTAAAAAGTGCTTGTGAATTATCTGCATTCAATGTCTTTCAAATAGTAAAAATCCTAAACTGAGATTAAAAAGTTAAAAAGGACCTTAAGAAAATATTTTTTAATAAAATTTCATTAAAAAAAGAAAATTTTTTGTGTGAGAACTTAAGTTGAATAAATCTGAAATGTGGAAAATAAATGCATTTAACAAAATTATTTAAAATTTTCATTTCCAGCAAGAAAAATCATTTTTTAAAATTTCAGAATTTTTCATTGCATTAAATTGTTAAGTGCATATACAAGAACAATTATTCTAAGTACTTTATAAGCTTTTTAAAAATAAATTTGTGCATTTTTTTTAAGTAAAAATTACACACATAGCGAGAGTGCACTAAATAATTATCGTAATCACTTTTATTGTAAAAACTTTTGAATTAACACATGTAGTGGCAAGCAGAGGAAATGTGGAAATATTAATAATGGTATAATATTAGGACATTACTGCGAGTTATAAATTGTACTAGTTTTAATTGGTTCGTTAATCTTGATTTCTTCTTATAATTCATTTTCAGTCAATATGTTGGCATTCAAATTCTTCCTAAAAGAAAATGGTTCTTTACGTCATAATTTTTCTTACATTTTTTTTTTAGATGTAAAAAATTTTTTAACATGATCAAATGCAACTATGCGTATAATTTCATTTAAAATTTTTTTTTTTATACTTTATGTACATATTTTTCCTAATTTTTCTTTTTATTTTTAATTTTGTAAAAAAAAAATAAATAAAAAACCTATAAAAAGAAAAATATTTATTCAAATTTTTTTCAGAGCTTGTTATCAACTTAGCATCTGTAAAAATAGCATTCATGTTTATTTTTTTTTGCATTTTCACGACATTTAATCATCAAAAAAAAAAAGAGTTTTTGACAAGTAAAAATAAAAGCCAATAAAAGCCTTTATGGCACGTTCTTTATGCATGTACATATATTTTTGGTACGCATATAATTTCCTTCAAAGACATTTAATCCTTTTTGAAATAAAGAACTTCTCATAACATTTTTAAACTTAACATTAAAATTATATAAATAAAAAAAACAAGGAAATTTAGCCGATTTTTTTTTTTTTTTATTGTTGGTGTTTTCTTTTTTTCTTTGAAATATAATATAAGGATGATATAAATATCCACAGGTATATAAAAAAAAAATTAAGCGCTCTTACTGTGTTTATAAAGAAAAACCACAATTATGTGTTTTACTTGTAAAGGTGTATAGTACACATTAAAAATAAAAGAAAAAAAAATTCCCATAATATCACCACGCAACATTCATATACAATAAGGAAAAAATATGTTTTTAAAATGAAATATTTTCTCGTGTCAATTAAGAAAATATGTAATAATAATTTTGAATTGTGTGTAATATACATCATATGTTAAGTTAAAACTCTTAAAGTCGTAATGTTCAAAAAAAAAAAAGTCTAGAATGAAATATTAATGACTTATAAAGCTGGAAAAAATTGTTATATCAAATCATCATTTCATACTGTTGCGAATATTATATCCTTGAGAAGTTTGTATGTGTGTTGAGAAAACATATTGTACAAATTTGATTACTTTACGAATTTAATATTAATAATTTATAATTAATTTATGAACGAAAATGTAAACAATTATTTATGTTAAAATGTTGTTTTTTTTTTTGTGATTTGACATCAATTTTCATGACTTTGACAATCTTAAAAATTATCCCCTTTATATTATTATGTTCATTTTAGCTCATTTCTTTTTTTCAATGAATTTCTCAAATATTTCAAACTTGTACTATAAAGTTTTCTACAAATTTTCAAGGCAGAGAAAACATTTTCTTGATTTTTTTTTACCTTTTCTTTTTGTTAAGTCTAAATCTAAATTATAGAAAAAAAAATTACTTATCATCATAGTACATATAATGTTTGTGTTTATTTATTATTTTTATGCATTCATAATATACTTAACCCATATTTACATATTAGCTAACATAAAATTATGAAAGCCACATTGTCTCTCTGAACTCGAAATAAATGTAAAATGAAAAGAAAAAAAAAATTATTTGAAACTAAACAGAAAGTAACTATTTTAAAATCATAGTCTGTACATATTATTATCAAAACAAAAAAAAAACATTCACATACCTACGAATAAATTATTCTAATGAAAGGTGTTGTATATGCAATGCAAGCATAAAATATATAGGACACACATTATTTAGTACCTACACATGTAATTTTATATAACTTGTTTAAATAAAAAAATAGAAAAAAAATTTGTTTTTCAGACCTAATTAAAGTATCTTTTGAAAAGAAAATTTTTTTGTTTTTTTTCTCAAGATGTTTACACAATGTCAAATCAAATTTTATGTCATGTATTTGAGCACAAAAATTTATACAAAATTATATATATATTTTTTTTTTCTCAAAAATTTTGCAAATTGTTTTTTTTTTGGATGAAAAGAAAAACATAATTAAATTTTGACATTTAATAAAATTTTCGTATCAAAATACAATTATTATTTTCCATAAATTTAATATGTTCAACACGTAGGATTTTCAACTATCTATCTGTCGTTCTAATTCCATTCCCACGAAGTCAGCTCTGATTTACGGGAATAATAAAGTGAAGAGTAAAATCAAATCCAAAAGAAGTGAAGTTTCATAAAATTTTAATTCCATAACCATATACTTATTAAATTTATATAAACGAAATTCAAAATTTATGTTAAAAACTTTCTGTTGATATTATGGATAAATAAAATAAAAATTTATGTATTTTCTATGTATAAATTAAATTAAAAGAAAATTTCTTGTTAAAAGTATCATCAAATATATTCCAAAAACCCTAGAATAATTTTAAAATTTTTATAATTATAAAATCTAGATAAATTGTTTGCTCTTCATAAAATAGTTTAAACAAATTTATTTTCCAACATTATACATAATCAATGTAGCAAAATCAATGAAGCAAAATGAACATTATATCTCTTAAAAATGTTTCCTATATTATTATAAATTGTTTAAATATTTCTCTAACTATTATAATAGTCTTGAATCAAATATTTATGTGTATTTATTCTATAATTTTATACACAGAATTATTAGGTATAAAATTTCTAAAAGAAACAAAAAAAAAAAAAAGAATTGATAAATTTAAGATTCCAGAATTGTGTAAAAAAGACAAATCATGTTTATGTTTTTGCTTATGGTTTTTATAAATTCCATGTTTATGTTAGTTATATACTTAAAAAGAAAATAAAATACTTTTAATGACATTACGTTATAAGCATAAATTAATGAATATTAAGTTTAATTAATATAAACATAAATTTATTAATATTTTTTTTTTGACAACCATGCGCAAATTTTACGAATTGGTTCCAGGTATTATATAGTTCATTGACGAGTTAAATAATTACCAAAACATAGTTATCATATAATGACTCATAAAATATTTAGTAAAAAAAAATGGAAACAATCTGTTTAAACACTAAAATTAATCCCTATCAAACCCATAAAAATTTCATAAATCTACCTTTATATTCGAAATATTTATGAGTGTGGTCTATAAAAAGCCCCTTATATGACTGTACGTTATTGAAATTAGGCTACATAAAACCGGGCGACACAAATAATAAATATTTTAAAGGAGGAATAAATAAAATTAAAAATAAAATTAACATAAAATTATGGTATTTATTTCAAATTAATTCGAAGATAATTTTATAGGTGGGATATTCATTTGTTTTCGCTTTTTCACTCTCTAAAAATATGTGATAAAAGATAAAAAAAAAAAAAAACTAAAATAAATTTATTATTATGCTTTTGTTCCCTAAGAAAAATTATATATTTATGTTTTTTTTTCTCATTTTCTTTTTATATAAATTATGTTACAACAATATTCATATATAGAAAATAATATTTTATCTTTGATGGAAATTGATTGTAAAATTAATACTAAATCATCATGACAAACAGATTATGTTGTTCTCTATTTTTATGTTAAAAAAAAATTGTATTTTTTTTTGTTTTGTTTTACTAGATCGTTGACTTTATAAAGTCAAAGTTTTAAGAATTTTTTTTTTATTGTGTTCATAATTTTTGTACAAAGGCAAAAAATAAAAATATTTTAAGACGTGAAAGAAATATTAACATAAAAATAATACTAACCATGCATTTTTTATTTCGCTGCTTACTGCTGTAGTAATAAAGATTAACTCAATTAAAGATTAATCATTAAAAATAAAAAATAAAAGAATATCACAGTTAAAATTAATCTCAACTGAAATTAACATTAGGTTTATTATAGTTATAAGTATATCTGTATACCTTGAATATTATACATTTCTATTAAAAATATTTTCCACTTTTATACGATTATTATTTTATATTTATGAGCTGTTTTTTTTATTTTTTATTATGAATTACAAGTTATCCACTAATGTCTTTTATGTTGTGTATTATATGGTACGGGAAGCTTCTATAAGAGCAGAAGAAACGCCTTAGTCCAATTTCAGTGAAAATTTTGAATTTTTATTGTGGAAGCGTAATGTTATAATAATTTTTTTTTTCATAAATTTCAAGATATTTAGTTCTTCAAAGTACAAAAAGATATTCTTTTGAATGTTATTTATGAACTTGAATGTATTTTTTTTTTAATATCCAAATTTACCTCTGAATACACTTCATATTCCAAGTATAAATTGGAAGCTACGTAAGTATTTTACACCCTGGTAAATTTTCTGACTCTTAAAAATACAGAATTTCTATCGAGTTTTAAAAAGACAATTTAAATGATTACTTATTAAGTTGTGGTGTGGCTAGTATTTTCAAAAAGTTCCATCTATATCCATTAATTTATGTTTAATGAAATAATTTCAAACATCAATCAACGATTTTTTATAGTTTCATTATACTTTTATGAATATAAATATATATTGAAAACAAAAATTAAAATCAAGATAGTTATGATTGAGCTATTTTAATTTTGTTGTAAATATAATTACAACATAATTCAACTTAAAAGGAAATGAATGAAAATATGTCATATATTTCATATACTGTACAAACATACTTATTTTATTTTCATAAAATATATTTTCGTTTTTAATATTACCTAGATTTCTTTAATTTTATTTATTTGGTAGACCTATTTTATGAAAAAAAAAAAAAAAATACATATTGATTATTGAAGTAAAAAATGCAGTATAGTAACAGATTAAACATTAACATAAAAAGTATAGGTATGGAAAAAGTATTCCTTTTTTATGAATTTCACTCATTTTTATTTTTTATATTTAGTTTCGTTTTTATTATAAAAACATTAAATTGTTGACAAAATCAATATTTTAAAATATAAATAAATCAAAAACATATTTGATTAGCTTTTATTTAACTTTGAAATTTCTTGATTTTTAACAATTTTCCAATTTTAATAAAGCAATTGCATGTACAAATACATAATTTTTTTTTCCAAAGAACTTTTTGTATAATGAGTCATAATTTATGACGTTAATTTAGTCTTATTTCCACAGGAAAAACATTATAATCAAATTAATGAAATTTATGTGAATTGGTTTCATACAAGCAAATTTTTTTTTTTGCATTTAATTGGTATAGCCTTTAATATTTCAACATAAGAAAAACATCATAAAGATACAATTTATAATAGACTAAAAAGCAGAAAAAAAAAAATAAAACCTTTTATAATTTAAAAAAAAAAAAAAATGAATTCTTAAACACCAACCCACCCATTTTTTTTATTTTTTTTTATCTAAATTGCAAAATTAATTTCTATTTTACATTTAAAAAATTGAGTGCATTGCGCTCGAGATCAACATGAAAAAGAAAATATTATAATAATTTTATTTTTATTTTGCTCTTATCAGAAAATTAATATTTATTTTTTACGTTGAATGATTATTAAGAAAATTGTGTTAAAAAAAAAAAAATTCTATTAACCATGAACAAAGTATATGCACAATGTGTATAATATCTATAATGAAAAAAAAATAAAAATATAAATGAAAAACATTATTATCTTTGTACACTTTCTGCAATCATCCAGATTCAGTTCAAGTATATTTAAAGAGTAAAAAAAAATATAATTTTTTTTTGAAATTTAAAAATCTGGTATGATTGAATCACTTCTGTTGTATACCCAGATTCTTATGTATTTAAATTTATTATGTTGCCGCAGAGGGTAGTGAAATATTGAATGGAATACACACAAGTTTAAGTTTAATGCTCATATTTACGGAATTAACTTGAGTGAAGTTATCTCATCAAAAAAAAAAAAAGTTAATGTAGTCGAGTAAAAATATTCGTAATTTGTTTTTTTTTTTATATTTAAGTCCTGAATTATGTATGATTTGCCTGACAGTTCTTTCACAATGAAAATCGTAGCGAGACTGAAAAAAAGTTAAAAAAAATGCCTCCCAATCATCATAGAAACTTATTTAATATATTAGAATAAAGTATTCCATTTACTTGAGTCAAAATTTTCTCAAAGTTCGGGAGATGATAATTTTATAGTTAACACTCAAAAATAATTTTATACAAAATAAAATTTTATATTCTAACATTAGTTTGCAATGTAATAATATCATTAACTACGTATGTTTTGGTATCTTAAATTTCGAAAATTGGACTACTAATTTTTGAAACGCAATAGGCAATAATTTATGCAAGAATAAAGGTTTAGCTTTAAGGTAAACAACGTATAATAATGTTATTTAGAATCTATATAATGAAAAACCGCGATCTATTTTCGATATTAAATTTTATTCCGTATCAATAATTTCTAAAAAAGTAATTAGGTACCATTATCGCCACAAAAAAAAATTACTATGTTTTGAAATTAAAAATATATATGTACATTTCTGTCTATTAAATTTATAAAAAAAATTAATTTAAGTAAAATGACTATGAACTTAAACTCAATGTTTGCAATCCAAATACGTTTCGTATTCACTTGAACAATGTCATATTGTTAAAAATACTAATTTTAAATATATTTACTTTTGTATTTCATTTAGCAGCATTAATCTTTACATGTAATTATTTAACCTAGACAAACAAATATAGTGTTTTAAAATTATTTAGACACATGTGAAAATTAATCTTACCCTATCAAAGTCTTTAAAGTTAAAAATTTACATTTTTAATTAAATAAAATATTCTTCTTAACTTATGAACCAATACAATTTCATGTATTTAAGAACTTGGATCGTTGAAGAATCAACAACCATGTTTTACTTTAATAGTTATAAAAACCTATATAAAAACACAAGTATTTTTCTTTTGTTTTCTTGGGTGTTCTTGGTTCTCTGTGCAATTGGTAAAACTAATAGTAATAACATTTACTAATGTTTAACTAATGTTTCGTCGACAAAATAAAAAAGAAGAAACTTAATACACCCTATGATTTATTTTTTCTTAAAATATTTTTTTCATATATATACAAATTAAAAAAAAAAAACAATTTTTCAAAAATTTTCCGCATTTTTTCATTTCATCACTATATGAAAATAAAAATTTATATAATTTTCCGCATTAATTGTAAAGCAGTTTCATTTTTTTTTCTTCTTTGGCTACAAATGATTGTTGCATTTATCTTGCAGTATTTTTTATTTCATCAACAAAATGCAAAAATTGACAGTAGAGTGGGTCAAAACTAAAAGTAGTTATTACCTTATAAATATAGAAAAATAACTAAATAGTCTAAAAATAAATAGTGATGCAAATGATGTCCATGTCACTTTTACAACGCTTATTTTGTTTTACTTATGTCGTTATACATTAAATTTGTTCATTGGAAAAAGAATAATATTAAACTTTGTTTACATATAAAAGTATCTTAGATTTTGGGTTTGATATAAAATTGTTGGTTCTAACTAGAAAATCCTATGTTCAGTTGGATCAATCATATTTTTTGTGACAATATTAGGGTTTTTGCTTATAACATCTGCGTGACAGCTTTAATACTTTGAGAAGAATAAAAAATTTGAAATAAAATTCCAAGAAACGAATATTGTTCTTCCGTTTTTTCATTTTTAATTGAAGCCGTTAAACAAAAAAACAAAGTTAAATGTTAAATTTCTAGACAAGTTAATTTCATTTGAAAAATAAACTGAACTTTTAGTTTGTTTTATTTAAAAATGAATATATTTATATGAATATAATATAATAATATATAATAATATTTATGTGTGTAAGTACATGATTATATGAATATATTTTCATATTTACAGCAAACGAACAAAAAAGTAAGGCACGTCTCTTAAATGGTGAATGAACTGATTATGAGAGATAAAATGTCTGTAGAAAGAAAAAAAAAAGTTAATGTAAATATAAAATGTGTAACAACAGCTCTTAAAAGTGGGTGATAACGATGAAATTTAAGTAATGATAATGATTACAAAAGTAATATTAATGTTAAAGAAAATTGTTTTTTTTTTTTTTTTTGTATAATTATGGTCATTCATTAGAGATGAAAAAATTTTCAATTTGTTGAAGGAAAGAATTAGAAATTTTTAGACTAGAATAAGTGTAATGGTTTAAATTGATGTTTAGTTAAGTTTTCATAATATACTTATTTAAAAAACATTTAAATTTTTTATTTCAAATTCTTGAACAAATTAATTCAGTTTCTAATAATGGTTGAATGAATAAAAAAAAAATCTGATGATTTGAGCGATGTCAATTGTTTTAAAAGTTTTGAATAGTAAGCCCTATTTTGGGGTTTCCAATGAAAAAGTCATTGGCTTACTTATTTGCATTAAATATATCTAAGGAGAAAATCATTTTATTAATTTCTGGAATATATGTTTATATTATATATTTTAATACTTCATATAAAGGAAAATCTTAAATTTTATTTAAATTTGGCGCCTAATCTTGTTTATTTTTTTTTCTATCTCTGACTTTAAAATTATTTATAATGTTGGAAAACCTGTTTTTTTTTTCTGTAAATGTAGATATTTCAATAATTTAGTACTTTTTTTTACGATATAAATTTTTATTTTTAAATATAAAAATATCATACGCGTGTAGTTTTCATTTTAAAGTTAATAATGTCAATAATAATAACAATAAAAATTTTCTGAATTTTTCTCACAGACCCACACTTTTACAATATATTAAAATAGTAAAACAAAAATTGTGAATAAACATAAAAAATAATGTCTATATAGCTTACTTCTTACCGCTTGTTATATTAGTCATGTGTTGTGTTTTTTTTTAATAACATGTGCCATTATTTAGTGAGCTTCAATACGAACGTAATAAAATGAGCATATTTTATTAATTAATTTTTTTTATTTAATACCTGTTTTTTTTTTCTCTTCCTCATGCATATTTTATGTGTATTCAATTTATTTTTTGTCAGATTTTGCTCACCATAAAAAATTTATATTAAACATTAGTGTAAATAAAAGAATTTGTAAACAAATAAAAAAAAATATGATAAATATAAATCAAGTTTTATTCACTATTTGTTTTGAAACTTTTTTTTTTTTAACATTTCGTTTGAATAAGCTTTCATATCTTATCAGAATTTTACTGCGGTCTTTTTTTTAATTTGAAAAATTTAAACTTAAAGCATGTACGCATTATCGTTTTTAAATTTACATGTTTTTTTTTTTCAGAGCTACAACAATAAATTTTTTATTCTTAATCATCCCCGTAATGTATTTGTAGCTTGATTAAAATCATAGTAGTTTTTGCAAAATAATCCCATAATAAAATAGGAATCTTTACATGAAGATTTAAACTTTCATTAAAAATACACGAAAACTTTTGATGTTAACAATACTCATATTAGTTGTTGAAAGTGGGCTTCATGATCTTCATTCAATTGTAAAATAATTGAATTGTAAAACCAGTTTAGTGTCCTTGTCGTTTGAAGATGATGCACCAATTTGTATGATACAATAATACCGACAAAAAATTTTAATAAAAATGATTAACATTTTATTGTCATTAAACATTTAATTTGGCTTCCAAATTCTTTTATCAAATTCTGGCTTCATTGAAATGCGCACTTCTTTTCTCTATCCGTATTTGCAAAGTTAATCCAGAAATTTATTTATGAACAAAAATTGGTGTGAAATTATTTCTTAGAAGAAATATTTTTGCATGATTATTATCATGATCACAAAAATATTTTTGTTTTGCACTATTTAAACTGGATTAAAACGAAGAAATAAATAATAATTAGATAACAATTCTGAAAATAAATTAAATTAGAACTTTTTTTTTACTCTATTTAATTTTATGATTCAAATGTAATAATAAATAATAAAATTGTTATAAGAATTTACTAGACATATTGTGTATAACATATTTTCTTTTTATGTTGGTCTATATAAAAAAACACACTATCTAATGTGTAATCAAATGTTGTTAATCCAGTTATGATTTTAATCAAATATGCATGAAAAATTGATATTATTAAGCATTAAAATTCTAAATCTTCATTTTTATATAATACCTATGTATTTATTTATTTTTTCAAAACACACAATCGTTAATTTTAATTCTTGACAAAAACATGCAAATGCTGGATCCACTTCATTTGGTAATTCTTAATGTATTCTTAATTTTTACTATATTGATTAGATATTTGATTTACAAACTATCAAACAGCTATCTGTGTCGAACGGAATCTCATTTTAGTTGTCAGTCTTTTGTGTTTGGTTTTTATCCTCCTTTCATTTTAGGGCATGTATGTATTTATGCTGTAACAATGGATTCAAAATGTTGACCTGCTTCTTAAACAATCTGGTTTTTGTATTAAAATGTTATCGATTTGAAGAATTTGAAGAATTTATCAAAAAAAAAAACACAAACTAAATAATGAATGATTTCTAATAATAATTTAATTATACTAAATTTCACGAAATAGCGTGAGAATTCAACATGTAGTTAGTTGTTTTTTTTTTTTTTTTTGTGAAATTTATTCGAAATTCTTATAGAAATTATCTTGTTGTAGAAAAACAGCAAAAGGAATAAATAAATCAGTTAAGACATTAATTTTAATTTCAAAGTACACGCATGGATTCAACAGGTGAATTATTTATTCTTCACCTTTGTACATTTTTCCGCATATTAATTCATTTTATTTGTTTATTTATTCATTTTTTTTTTTTTTTTCTTTTTTTTGCTCAATTGTAATAATAAATAAGTAAAAGTAAAATTCACTTACACGAATATTCATTTTAATATGTATGTATACATAACAGTGATGGCAATTTGTATAGTTTCAGAATTGATTTTATTCTGAAATAAGTTGAATTTTTTTTCAAGTATTTAAGCTGAGACAAAATTTCAACTTAAACATTTCACTTAATTTCCATTTCAAACGTTGATTGGTGAAAAATTTAATTTTATGTTATTAAGATTAATTAATGGCAGTGGCAAAGAACTAAAATTAAGTATTTACCAAACATCACAAAAATTATAAAATTGTAGACATTCTACGGAATATTTTCTTCAAATTATATACACTGTGCACTCCTTACATCCCCTACTGTAAATAATTTCATTATAACGATTATAAAAATGTATACCTTGTTCCTACGTGAATATCTTTATTTTTGTTACATAAAAAATAAAATTTGTTTAAGAAAAATAATATTTTAGCCAAAATAAAAAGATATTGCTTATCATGTTAACGTATCTTTTATAATGCATGAAAATGAACAACATATTTATTGAATGAATAGCAAAAAAAAAAAATAAAGAATTAATTTTTTATTTTGTCATTGTATCCCACTTAATATCGTAAGTGGAATACAAGTATAGTAAATAAAATATTAACATTTTTGGTTTTTTTTTTATTTCGCCAAATTTGGTGTCGTCAATTTTATTTTTTGCTTAACCAATTCATTAATAAAATATCTACTAAAAAATAAATGGTATTAAATGTGTGTAAAATATATTTACGCGTAAAAAAAAAAAAAAAAAAAAAAAAATACAAGTATTGAAACAAGTATGTATATTTAGGAATTTAGGTATATAGTTTAAGACATTTTTGTTATTATGATTGAAATGTATATACGTAATAATATACTTATATAATTGATATGCCTAATAGAAATCAGCTGTTGATGATAAATGCTATTATTTTTTAAGCGTTACAATCAATTCTTTATAATGGAAAAATTATAAACAAATACAAGTAAATTTTTTAATCTGTTGCTTTAAATACGGGATTACTTAATTAATATGCTTTCCAACAAGTTGCAAGTGGGCAAATATTAATTAAAAAAGGCATTAAAGGCATTAAATTTCTTATTTTTGATTTAATGAGACTCCTAATATTATCCTAATATTTCGCTCCTATTTTGAGCACCTATTAGTGTCGAAAAATGTGAATAAATTCGGAATACTTAAGGATAGCTGTCAATTGCCCAAATTTGGACTGTCAGGTTTATTTTGGAATCATTTTTATAGTTTCTAGTTTCGTACACCGTGAAACCGCGTCTTTTAATTTCTGCTGGTTTGATTTCGTTTTGTAATTTTTCTGCTAAATTAGTTAAGTTTGTTTATTTTTTATTAATTTTTAACAAAACTGAACTGTATAAATCTTAGAAATTAAAATTTATGCAATTGAAATCATATATATATAACTTGCAATCTCGATTTACCTTAAATGTATACTGCATACAAATTATATACTTGCAATCAGAAAGAAATATTTTACAAAAAGTTATATGTTTAAATATAAATAAATGTACATTATATTACTCTATACATGTATATTATATTAATATTAACATAAAAAAATTATATGGAGAAACTTGGTTTTAAAAATTCCAAATTTTATCTAATGCCGAACCTTATAAAATAAATTTGAATATTTTTTTTTTTGGATAATAATTTAGATTTAGTAAATTGTGACATAAGATTATTAGGAAATCTATATTCATGTAGGTAACTTTTTTTTTTATTCAAAAGAAGACAAAGATTTTTTTTTTTAAACCAAAAATGTATTTCCCAAAAAAGTCAAAGACTAAAAATGTATATTTTTATGTGAAAAAATGCAGTCTTTTTTTTAGGATAAGTATTAATAATTTTCCTTTATAAGCTCTCTATCTTGCGTATCTATCTACTTATCATTATAAATATTAATTCAAGAAGAATGTAAATATTTTCTGTCGCAGTTCTACATATAATTTAGATTTTTAAATTATGTATTTTTTTTTAAATTTAACAAGTAAAATTATAATTTTTATTTCTTTACAAAATAAAAAAATAAATTTAAAATGAACTTAACATTATGTTCTAAAAAGCTTTATTTATTCAATCTACATTTCAAAATAAATGTAAAAAAAAAACTAAAAACTAAAAACTGGATAATCTTTAGAAATGTTATTTTTGTTATTTATGTCACATAAATTTATGAAAAAAAAAACTCTATATAGAAGTAAATATACTCAAAATGCATATTTTTATTTGTGAGAGATAAAAATGTTTAAAAAAATTTTTAAATGGATATATGATTCTATTGAGATTTATGTAGAATTTTTTTTTTATTAAATAACACTATTTTTACATATAAGTTCTTTTTTTTTTTTTGCACATATTCCTCTAGCTTTAATATAAATAAAAAAAAAATCTCTTAAGAAAAAAGAAAACTTTTTTTCATCTTTCACAGAATTTTCATTATTTTATTATTATTTGAGTTAAGTAAAATCCTTTATGTTGTCGATGTTGTCATAACAAAATATTCTTTCCTTTTAAGTTTTATCTTTTATGGTACACATACATATGGAAAATGTTTTTGCATAAAAATTTAAAACTTAAGGAAATTTTCTCAACATTTTATTTTTTTAAATTTTATATTAAAGTTTTCTTTGAATTTCGTATGAATTTCGTAAATTTCCTTGAATTTAAGTTAATTCAAGAATTTATTGTTAAATTTCTAATTATAAGTATAATTAAAAAATTTTTCTAATTTTAATTTATTTTTTTTACCAATTTTCAGCTAAAAAACAAAATGGTGCTGCACTTAGAACCAATAGTTTAGGATCAGCTGGTACCAGAACACCACCATTAGAGCGTAAAAGTAAATTAAGCGCATTAGGGAGATTTTTTAAACCATGGAAATGGAGACGAAAAAAGAAAAGTGAAAAATTTGAAGCAGCATCTAAATGTGAGTAACAAGCATTGAATGTTTAAAAATAAAATTTATTGATATTTATTATTTTACACAATATGATTGACATAGTGTATGGTTGTTCGGTCGTGGGTTCGATTCTCATAGTGCTTGAAACTGTCTATTATTGTCCACTTGATCTGAGGCTTTTGTTGTTATTTTTAACCGATTGATTCGTTCACTTTCTTCTTAGTTTGTAAGCAAATTAATTTACATTTTAAATTTATTTAAATTTTTTAAAGTTGAAAAAAAAAACATAATTTTTGTTTCACTTAAATAATTAGTGAAAGACTGAAATTTTGTAGTCCCATATGTTTATTATATAAAATTAAAATTATAATTAACTTAAAAAAGTTATGACACGCTTTAAATAATTTTTTTTTTGTTTAGTTAATTAGTTTCTTTATCTTTATTACTATTATTATTATAGAAAATACAATAAAATAATGTTAATTATAAAATAAATATTTACTTTTTAAAGCTTTAAGAAACTTTTTGGAACGTAGTTGCTTATTCTACGCTCTTATGGAAAAATTTATTAAAAATTTGAACACTTTAGTGTCAGTACAAAGTGTCGGTACACACTCCGACGCGATCATAGATTTTGAGCGAGCAATGATTTTTTTTTTTAGCAGCATTTCCAAAAAATTTTGAAAATATCGCTGCTAAGCCGCAGCGACCAAAAATATGATCGCGTCGGCGTCTGTCGGTACATGATAAACAAAAAAAAAGTTAAAAAAAATTATTATATTTTTATTATATTTTTTTAGGTATTTTAATAAATATTGTGTTCTTTGGTTTGCATTAATAATTAATAGAAATAAAACAAAAAGAATAGTAAACATCCAATGAAATTTATAAAATTAAAATCCAAAATTCTATCAAAGTTATCTATCAATATTATCTGTACAAAATAATTCCGATGTTTCACATCTATCAAACGTCCCGCTGGCTCTTGTATTTTTATTGAACTTTGTATGAAAATTGATAAACTTAAATTTTATTTCAATTTATAAAATATTTATAAAATAAAATATTTAGTAAATATTAATTTTTTATTATTAACTAATTAATATTTTATAGTTCAAATAAAATTTAGATTTTCATACTAATTTCAATGTTAATAAAAATCTTGTATAATTTTGTCAGTATTATTTTGCCAATATAAAGGCGCTATTCGGTACCAAGGCAAGTCAAGTCATCTGCCGGCGTTAGATATTTCGATACTTTGCCATTTTGGCTATGATATTTGTTTTTTTTTGTGTTGTAAACAACAAAAACAAAAAATTAAAATTTATAAGTAAATTAACGATACCTGTTAATTTTTTTAAAGTTTAAATAATGATCGACGCCGTCGCATTTTATATGATTTGATGAAAACTTAAATTTTATTTGATTTTATAAAATATTAATAAAATACTTAGAAAATATTATTTTTTTATTATTAACTAATTAATATTTTATATTTCAAATAAAATATAGATTTTCATACTAATTTCAATCTAAATAAATTTAAATTTTGTATAATTTTGTCAATATAAAGGCGCTATTCGGTACCAAGTCAAGTCAAGTCAAGTCAAGTCAAGTCAAGTCGTCTGCCGGCGTTAGATATTTCGATACTTTGCCACGGCTGACAATTGTTTTTTTTTTGTGTTGCAAAAACAACAAAAACAAAAAATTAAAATTTATAAGTATATTAACGACACCTGTTAATTTTTTTTAAGTTTTCTTTTCTGTACAAAATAATTCCGATGTTTCACATCTATCAAACGTCCCGCCGGCTCTTGTATTTTTTATTGAACTTTGTATGAAAATTGATAAACTTAAATTTTATTTCAATTTATAAAATATTTATAAAATTAAATATTTAGTAAATATTAATTTTTTATTATTAACTAATTAATATTTTATAGTTCAAATAAAATCTAGATTTTCATACTAATTTCAATGTTAATAAAAACCTTGTATAATTTTGTCAGTATTATTTTGCCAATATAAAGGCGCTATTCGGTACCAAGGCAAGTCAAGTCGTCTGCCGGCGTTAAATATTTCGATACTTTGCCATTTTGGCTTATGATATTTCTTTTTTTTTTTGTGTTGCAAAAACAACAAAAACAAAAAATTTAAATTTATAAGTATTCACTTGTTTAAATCTCCACATACTTATGGGTGAAAACAAATGTAAACAAAAGAGTCATACTTAGTTAAATATTCAAATAGTGCCCCAATGGCGAAAAATAGCACATACTTATGGGTGAAAAAAATTTAAATAAATGGGTTGTCAAAACAGTCAATATTAACGATACCAATGACTTCTCTATATAAAGACTACACATATAAATTTTTATCTGTCAAATGGTTCGACCAAAATAAATGTACACTGTAGGAAAAAAATTTATTACTTTTTAAAAAAAAAATAAAATTTTATAATATGAAAAATATAAATAATTTTAAAAACAGAAATACCTATCATTTACAAAAAAAAAGTAAGATGGTAAACTAATTAAACTTAAAACATAGATTGGCGGCTGTGTTATTTCGATAGTGAAAGTTCGACAGGCCTAAGTATCAAAAATAATAATAAAAAACTAAAAGCCTTCAAAATGACCAATTATGACTAAAACAACATTTAAACAATGAAAATAAAATTTTATTCGAATTCACAAAATTAAGCAGAATTAAACACAAAATCAGAATTAAACACAAAATTAATCAGGTACAACTTATAGAATATCAACAATATTAAAAAAAAAAAAAACGTAACATTAAAAATTGTGTCGATGTTTATCAAACCGCGTCTATTCCATTTTTTTTTTTAAATTTAAAAATAGCAAAAACTGATAGCACATTCGAAGACGAATCCAACGATGTATTATACTCATTTTTTTTGAAAAGTGGAATTGACGAGTTTTGATAAACATCGACACAATTATGTTAAGACTAAATGTGGACAATGAACTTCCATTTAGAAAATTGCACGACTTATTATTATGTTGAATTTTAATTTTTTTTTAATTTTTAAAAATAAGAGGTTTTCTTTCCTTAATTTGTTTTTGTTTTATTAAATTAGTTTGTTTTTTTTTATTATAAAAGCCTTCGGTAGCATCTCTACAAAAATTTTTTAAAATAATGTTACAAAGTGGTGAAGAAAGGTAACGTAAAAGCGCTTGAGCTTTCATGCCACAAGTGCAACTTTCCTGAAAATCAATTTCAAACATTTCTGTTTGCAGACTTTGAATTGCAAGTTCGGCTAATATATTTTTATGGTCCAAATTTAATTCATTTTTTTTCATTCAATCTTTTTTTTTTCGACTGCACGCTTTTTTTTTTCCGTCACTGTAGAAAAAAAAAATTTTGAGCAGGGGTCCCCCCTATAAAACGGTTTTAAAACACTCTTCTTTTGTATTGCCAAAAATATTACGGATTTTATGCATATTCCGTAATATTTTTGGCAATTTTTTTTTTACTGAAAAATTATAAAAATATTAATAAAAATTTATACTTACATGACAAATGGATAATCCTTGTTTTTCGTATAAAAAAAAATGATTTTTAAAAATAAAAATAAATTTTTCATACAAAAATTTGACTTTTGTATGAAAAGCTTATTCGACCTTAATACATAGACAAATTTGATGTTTCGTCTTTTATATAGAGAAGTCAGTGACGATACCCGTTAATTTTTTTAAAGTTTAAATAATGAGTCGACGCCGTCGCATTTTATATGATTTGATAAAATGTAAACAGTCCCTTTCGCGGCAAATAAACAGTCCCTCTCGCGGCAAATAGTAATAGTTTTTTATTGAAAGTTGTATGAAAATTGATAAACTTAGAGTCACAATTTCTAAATTGAGGACGTAATTTTCTGCATTCTGTAATCTGCTAAAATCAACTACTTATAAAATAATATTTGGCTGACTGAAATCAAAAACTTATAATAATACGTGACCGACCGAATTTTCTTACCCATTTTTGCCGCTTTTTTCTTTTCTATACAATTTTAGTTTTTGAATTCACCTACAAATTTAGTTTGTTATGGGAAATTTAAAATTTCCCTTTGCAGAATTTTAAGAAGTAAAATTGAATTTGTGAACGGCTTTAGGACAAAATTATTTCATTTTTTTTAAATAACAGCAGTAAAATCGTGTCGTTTACAAATTAAAAAATCTGGAATATTAAATCCGATTTCAATTGTTTCAATAATCACTAATAAGTGAACAAACTCTTAGTTTTATCTTTTTGAATTTTCGATGTCAAAAAAGATCTTCGAAATTCGAAAAAACAGTCTAAAATTGCTCCTTAAAAAAGGTTTCTTTAAATGAAAAAAAATGCAAAATTAGAGAAAACTGGGAAAAGTAGAAAAAAGTTTCTTTTTAAATTAATAAAATTTTGAATTGATAAAAAATGAAAATTACTTATATGTACGCTAAGGAACTACGTTCCAAACTGGTGTCCCATGACAGCTCTTTTTTTTTTTATTTTATTTTTTTAATTGCTAGTTTTTGCGAAAAATTGGTCTTGGGGTTGCTTTGGTATTGGGGTGGCTTTGACGTTTAATACAATCTCGACTGAAGTGATTTTTTGATATGTTATTGGAGAATATATAGACCTAGCTCTATTTTTTTTTGGCTTTTAAAAATATTTTTAAATGTCGCTGTGCTGGCTCTTAATATAAGTTTTCCATTACCTACTCCCAGCAATTCTAAGCTTATCTTAAACGCTGAAATTATTATCAAGAGATATGTAAAAGGAAAATCATAACTGTAATTTTATTATTTTTTTTGGAATTTTCCCAGCAAAGAATTTTTTTTAATAAACAATTTGCTGAAAGAAAATTTTTTTATTCATAGAAGATTAAAAATAAAAAATAAACTAATCTTTTCAAAGGAAATTTTTTTTTTATCAAACAACTAAACTAATCAAAATTTTTTGTTTATTCAAAAGTTGATTATTAAACAAACGTTTGATGTGATGAGAACTGAAAGAATTGAGCATTAAATATAATTAATAATTTTTGTTGAAAGATATAAAATAAACATTTTTGTTGTGCTGTGCACTTTAGTTATGTTTTCTAGCTTTTACGTCATCTTAAGCCAATTAAAGGTCATATTGTTTTATTGATTTTCCGATATGTTTATTCATTTTATTTTTTTTAACTCTTCCAAGTAAACCAATTTTAATAATTAAAAATAATAGAAACAATGAAAATTTGTCTTTTGAGCCACCTTCTTTCTCGTTAAAACTAAATTTCATAAAAATTCATTTATATGTGGATTCCATTTTTTTTTTTTTTTTTGACAATTTAATTGCCAAGTTTATTGAAAAGGTTCAGAATATATTTTTGAAATAAATATACATATAACATATATAGTAGTTAGTAATTTTTTTTTTTATTATTATTTAGTTCATTTCCTTTCACAGGAAAAACAATAATATGAAAAACAAAATGATATATTTTATTCAGTATTTCGTTTTCAAAATATCTACGTAGATTTATGTTCGTATATAAACTGTATAGATATACGATGTGTTATACATCTGTATATTCAAACTTACATAAATTCGCGTACATATTTAATATTAACTTAAGGACATTGTTCTAGATTTTTAACAGCTTTTAATAGTTAATGTTTACGAAACAAATAAATTCATAAAACAAAAGTTTTTATTTAAAAAAAAACTATATAAAAAAAAAGAAAAAAATATATATTTCAAATATCATCATCCTGTATATAGTAAAATATTTATGCATTTTTTTAAAAATATTTTAGAAACTCATTAATGATGAATAAAATTTGTAACATCTTTAAGCTTTTGTAAATATAGCTCAAATGTAAAACCAAAAAAAAAATATAGAGCAAACAACTTTTTTTATCATAATATTTGTTTTGTAATAAAAATAAACCAATTTGACAAGCAAGAAGAATAATTTTATTTATTTATTTATTCTACGTTCTAATGTTCCGATTGATATCTTCGTCAGAAATATATATAGAAAATTTTCACACAAAAATTTTGCTATAAATATTTTCGCATAACCTTTTTCAAAATTATCCTTAATTTAATCAAATTTAAGCTTCATCAGAATATGATCTTATTAGATTTTAGGTTTGTAAGGAATTTAAATTATTTTCAAGAATTTCAAGCAACATGAGGAACATTCCGATTTTTTTTTCTGAAATAGTGACTATTTTAATGCAAAAACTCTAAGCTTGTATACATTTAAGTTAAAGCCAGTCCAGATAGACGTCATGTTTGTGAATAGTTTGCATGCCCAATAACATAAAAATAAAAAAATAAAAAACCTTGTAAATATTTTTATTTAAAAAATAAATTTCTTTTTATCATGATTAACTCTATATTTATTTATTTTCAATTTTTTGTAAATATTTTTGAAATATATGTGCATATAAGTTGTGGTTTATGATTTATAATATGACGTCCATTTATATTTCATTTTAATGGAAATAAGAAAAATGAAAATTTGCTTCAGCATAAGGGAGAATTATGATAAATTTTTTTTTTTTTTGGTTGAAACTTTAACAATTTCTGCAAATAATGTTATGTTTCTATTTTTTATATATAAATTTTTTTATTTCCAGCACTTGAAAGAAAAATATCAGTACGTGCCAATAGAGAGGAACTTGTTCAAAAAGGTATTTTATTACCTGAAAGTCCTATAGGAACAATACCTGAAACAGGTGGGTTATTTTTTTTTATATTTTTTTTGTTTATTAAATATAAAATTTATTATGATTGTTTTTCTTTTATTTTATTATTGTTATGCTAAGAAAAATGAAATTTGTTAAGTGCATATTGGTCAAAAAACATTTACTATAGTGTATAGGTATATAAGTTCTAAATATTGTTCTACGTGAGTGCAAAAAGATTTTCAGAAAAATATTAAATAAAATACTTTTATTTTAATAATATTGAACTCAAAATAAATAATTTTAAAATATGAGCGGTAATCGTAATATATATTTTTTTAGTGGATTTTGTTATCGAATAATAAAATTTTGAAAAATATTATAAATAGCACATTGTTCAGAATTAAAAAAAAAGAGGCAAAACGTCAATTGAATTTACAGCCTTTTACAATTGAATTTACAGCCTTTCTATTATAAGTTAATGACGAATTTTTTTTTTAGATATTAATTCAATTGACGTAATGTCCTGTTGACATTATGACATCCCATATAATATTTTAATATGGCCAAAACAACCACTCTATAATTTCTTAATAATAACATTATAATAATATTCATAAACTGTATAATGCCTTGAATAAATAAAATCAAAATATTGTATTTAATTCCTTATAGGTTTTCCAAAATAACAAGAAATTTGTATTTCCTCACATATCGCATAAGATTTAAATAAATGATAATGTAAGTCGACGTGACTTGAAATTTTCGCACTGAAGAAAACTAAAAGTTTATTTAAAAAACGTTTTGTCCAATTTTGTCTCACAAAACAAATTAAAAAAATAAAAATTTTATAAATTAATGATGTAATATACTTTAATATCTCTTTTCCGTTTAGTTTCTGAATATGATATAGATAGAAGAAAATATTGAAATATATAAAAATATCAAATATCAGAAGATATCATGATTTACGTGTACAATGGGATGAGATTACTTAAAAAAGAGTTAAAGGGATAAATCATAATCGTGTAAAAATTGTTGAGTTTGTTCTCTCTATACATTATAGAATTCTATAGAATTTCCATTGACCAAGAGCTATGTAGTTTTGAAATTTTCACATAAAAATTAGGGTCAACTTCAATAATTTTAAAAAGAAAATTCACTTAAATATTTCTATAAATTTTTTAATTCTAAATTGCTTTTCTAAAACAATAAAATTTATTTATTTTTCTAAGCGCAAAATTAAGATAAAATTAGGTGTGCCGCTATATTTGTTAATAAGTGATTTTATTGCACCAATGTAAGTAACTGCATGCATGACCGAATTTTATGCATTTATGGTCAATTATTATTTACTGTAATCATAATATTTAACAGGAGTGCTTTCATATTAAAATAAAAAAAAATTATTTAGAAAAAAATAAAAATTAAAATTAACCAATAAATTATGAAGTTATTATTATGGATAAAATTTTTTTACTTCATTTATGTACTACATTTATAATGTTCAATTATTATTTAATGGACATGAAGCTTTTATTAAGGTTAATATATATTATATACAGAAAAGATAATCATTAATCAGTTTCTTTAATCATTATTTTTGTGTCGGAAATCAGACTATGATGAAAACTAGAGAAACATTAGGGAAATAATGGCATAGTAATATTAGAGAAGAATTGAATAGAAAGAAGCGATAATCTGACATGAAAAATTATTTTAAGATTTATATTTATGGAATTTTTCGATTTTTTTTGATTTTAATAGTTTTGAATGTTTAGCTCAAAATCGAACATAAAACATATTAAGTTCAAAAATTCACTACTATCATATAAGAGCATAAAAAGTCATAAGGCGCGTTCAAATGGGAAATGTGCAAAAATAAAATGATTAGCTTGACAGAATATACATTTATTTAAAAATAAAATAAATTTAATTTCTAATTATGATAAATTTTTTATAAATTTTATTGATAAAATTTTGTAGACATAAAAATTGCTTAAAATTGCCATTTAATTATTTTTTTTTTGTTCTAATTGTTTATTTTTATTAATTTAATAAAAATACCGACCGAGGTTAAAAACAAAATATGTAATTCCTTTTTTTTACTGACTTTTTTTTTTTTAATTCAATGTCAATAAATTAAATGAACATAATGAGTTATGTATTTACTAGATATTTTATTTAATTCATTAAAAAATATTGTAAACAAAACATTTTTATGAACGGCGACTTGGGGAAATACGTGGAATTTTTATTAATAACAATCATTAAATTTTATTTGTAGAATTTTTTTTTACTGAATTTTTTTTTTTTTTTTTTTACCTTAAATAGCTAATTTATTAAATAATTATTCGCTAATAAATATAAATAAAAGCTTCAATTTTATATTCCGTACTATATGAGTATTAAATTGTTAGATGAATAAAATTTACAAATTGATTGTGAAGGAAATTTTTTTTTTTAGAAGATTAAAGTTTTATGAACGATGTATTAGTTAAATGGGTCGCCTAATTATAGCATTGGATATTGTACGGAAGGGTGAAGTCAGTCAAAGGCCACCTAACTTTGTGCACTTGATTAATGTAATAAAATTAAAATTCATAATGACAATGTATGCACTAAAAAATTACATGCAAATTATTTTTTTTTGTACCAAAAAGTAAAAAAGATTAAATTTACCAATAAAAATAAATCTATTACTGATATTATTATTAGATACACTATCTGTATCTATTTATTTGGATGG
The DNA here is from genome assembly GCA_964007475.1 of Hybos culiciformis. Lineage (NCBI taxonomy): Eukaryota > Metazoa > Arthropoda > Insecta > Diptera > Hybotidae > Hybos > Hybos culiciformis. The sequence goes on along the minus strand of OZ023274.1, from coordinate 33,593,634 downwards.
AAAGCTTTTTATTTTGTTTCATTTTTATAGAAGTTTTCAAACATGTTGTGTATCTACATGGTTTTAACACTTACCATAATCTTTATAATGTCGAAAAAGCTTTTATTTTTATTGAACTGAAAAAGTTTTGTATAATTTCGATTGAACTTTTGATGGCAGTTTTTTTTTTTTAAATAATATTTGTACATTATTCTATTAATTTTTTTTCATGCATCAAATTCGTCAAGACTTTTATATATTTTAAACACAGCTCAACACTTAATTTAAGTGAACAAATTGAAAAATTAAAATAAATTCCAGACTGATGGGGAAATTGAACCCACGACAGAATAAACCGTAGAATAATGGCAATACGACCGACATGTTATGTAGCTATAAAATAATGTAGTATAGAGTAATATAGGCGTTAAATGAATTTAACTTTCAGATTTATATTTAGTACTTTATTTGTTTTAATTTTCATTAAAACTCAATTTAAACTTTTATAATAAGTACAGATTCCTTTCTTATTATGAAATTTTTTTCTAAAGAACAAAAAATTTAGTGTCAAATATGTTATTTCATTGCACAATTGTAATCGGAGGCTGGCTTCTCGTCATTTACCAATGTCATTGTTTGTATTTCAGCGAAATTCATGTCGATGCCGTTAACAGTTAACTCTAATTTTGTTTGTTTTTCAGTCATCTTAAGAATTATTCCCCAATCCTTTTTACATATACTTCTATCGCTGTTTTTTTGTGAACAAAATTCATCATCATCGAACTCCAAGGCAACAACAGTGGGCTCTGTGAAGTATTACATTAATAAATTGATAGATAAATTTATATGATATTCGACGAATATTTTAATACCTTTTTCTTCCTCCTCACATGGTTCGTCAGCACCACATACATCTGCACAAGGATCACAACAAGGATCATAACATGGATCACAAGGATCACAAGGGTACGGGCATGGACATGGACATGGACATGGTCCACAAGGAACAAAACATGGATCACACGGACACGGGCATGGACCCCCACAGGGACATGGTTTCGGGCCACAAGGACTAACACAGGCCCTGCACATACGACATTTCATTCTTTTTATAAAATTAGCCAATGTACAATTGATTTTCTTGCAAACGATTTGCACTTCTAGTGGTGTTGCTGAACCCTTAGACGAAAAAGCTGATAACATTTTTTGAGCTGCTTGCCTCCATTCACATTCATTTACACAACAGCAGTCACCTGGTTTGCTCTCCGAATAGAATGCCTTAAATGCATATTTTGTTATATAATAAGCTAGTTGGGCTTCACATTTTGTCATTTTACATTTCTGCTTGCAATCACAAATAAAATCACATTTTCGAATTTTTCTTCGGCATTGACAACCTGGCCGAGTAACAAGTTCATCGAAATTCAAAAAATGATAAATAACAACGTCCAGTGACATTTCCGCTTTATAGCCCATTACTCCACAGATACACATAACCTGGGTCAGAGTTTTCGCCAGATCCATAATGTTCTCAAATATCAAAGAGGTTTTTTTTAAATTCTTTATTTTTTCACACATTTTGTTTTTATGCTCAATGCATGCCAGCTGCCGAAGATAGTTTTGACATGGAGTTTCGCAACATGTCGGCGGACAGTATGGAGGTTCCCCACATACCGGTGGGCAACATGGGCTTGTACAACATACTGACGGGCAACATTGTGGTGGGCAACATTTTGGTGGGCAACATTTCGATGGACAGCATTTCGGTGGACAACATTTCGATGGGCAGCATTTTGGTGGGCAACATGGCTGCGGACAGCTTGGTGGTGGACTGCATGGTGGTGGAGTGCATAGTGGTGGAGTACCTGGCGGTGAGCAATTAGGCGGTGGACAATTTGGCGGAGGTTCGCAACAACACTTGCATAAATCGTCACCTGATTTGCAACAACAAACGTATTTCATTGTAAAATTTGGAAATAATTTAGAATAAACTTGGCAAAAAAAATTTTGAATAAAAATAGCTTTATCAGATTTTTTTTTTGAAATTTATAATAAAAAATTATGAAAAGTTTTTCAATGAATTAATATTTTTATTTCATTTTTATATAAAATAAAAGTTTTTTTTTAAGTAATTATACTGAAAGCAGATATCTACAATACATATGAAACTATATATTCCTAGATTTCTATGTTTGGCGGTAAAAAAGTGTAGCACAAGTTGAGCGTGTTAATGTGTGTTTTCGTGTAATTTTTCTTAGAATCCAAGGACTCGTTATAATAGAATAATTTTCCAAATGCAATAAATGATTAAGTATTAATTAAGTTGCATGGCCACCACAGGTTCAAAAAAAAAAGGATGGAAATTTTGATAAGTTATCTTACTGAAATGGTTGGTGCAAATTTTTGTACTAACTATTTGGAACAATATTAATAGATAAATTTTCTGGTTGAACATCCAATGTTTTTTGTCATTGAGTAAGTCGGGAACCTAAAAAGCTTAATATTGTAATAAAAAAATGTATTACCTGTGAAATTTGAGTTTTTTTTTCAAAAACCGATACACAATCTTTGGAAAAATATCGAGGAGCCATTATGAAAAAACACAAATGAAATAAAAATATAAAAAATTAGGAAAACAAAAAACATCTGATTTTCCACTTGTGCTACACTTATTCCGTCCAATACATAAACAACTAGATTTATGTATGCATATAGTTTAATATAGAAGATATGGAGCTTCATATTATAACTATTAATTATACTGCTTATTTGGTAAAGCAGAAAATAAAAAATAAATAAATTAATAGGTAGTTAAGCGATACGAAACAATGAAGCGAATTCAATGCAAATAATGTCATTTTCAATAGGTGACGTCCGATACTTTTATTTTTTACATTAATATAATTTTCATTACCTAAATCTAAATATCTAAATTTGAAATATTTCTTTTAATTTAATTTCAGCTACAACTACTGGAACTGGTACAATAATAACAACATCAACAGCAAATACTAATGTGCCTTCATCACATTCAGTTCAGCAATTTAATTCAACGACACAACAGCAACAACAACAACAACAACAGCAAATTTTACAACAGCAATTATATCTTCAAACTGATCAATACGGTCAAATAATTGGACAAAATTCAATAAATTCTAATTTAGGTTTAAATCAGCCAAATGGCATTGGACTAATTGGTGGTGTTAATAATCAATCAAATAATAATTTAAATTCAGTATCACATTCCCAATCTGCACATCAATTAGGTCAAGTATTATCACCAGGTGGTGCTCCATTAACACCGTTAGCGCAACATCATCAGGCGCTGGCACAACAGTTGCAGCAACATTTTGCAAATAACATCGGTAAGTTATTAAATTATTTATAGTGCTTGTAAATATTTTCCATGATGCAGATTACTTGGTTATACATTTTTTTTCTTTACCTACATATAAATTTTAATAAACATTATGAAAATTATTTAAAGCAATATTGTGAGAGTACTTTTTCGATAAAGTAATTTGTCCAAAATTCAAATCTTATGATGTGTTGTTATTTATTGGTATTACCCGTGATATAAAAGTTGAAGTCGTTTTTTGGTAGTTTCATATGATGATCATAGAGCTTCTATTATGTCTGTAAACATAAAATTCTAAAAATATTTTATTGCCATGATGTGCTGAGGGTTGTACCATGTACATTATGTATGTGTAGGGTAAGAAATCGTTTATTCGACTAATTTTAGAACTATTTCCAATACTTCTGTTGATTGAAAGAACCTACATATCTAAACTTTATTCAATTATGCCGCAGACTCTAAACTGTAGATAAATAAAGAAAATCATGACGTTGAATAAAGTTTAATTATGTACTATTTATAAATATTTTTATTGCTACAATTTTTATATGTTATTAAAATATGAAAATAATACAGAAAATGGAAAATTAATGAAAAAATTATGATGAAAGGCTGATAAACAGTTTATATCACGTGACAAGTAAAAAAAAAAGTTGCGGCAAGCTTGTTAATATATGAATTAAAATGACACTTCAGATGGAAGTGGTAGAAAATTTCTTAGACTTAAATTTCCTTCTTGTTCGAAAAACAGATGTTAATAAGATATTATAGTTGCTAAATATGGAGTAAAGCAACATATTATCCTGTCAGCTGAACATTCAATCTTTGTTTTTGAAGTTTAACTTCTTTAGCGAGGTATTGTAAAAAAATTTGTGAGGAAATAGGGGAAAAAAGAAGACAGAATATAGTATGTCCTATGTAACGAAAAGTAAATGCCACAACGCTGCAAAATAAGGGTAATAACCACAGAATGTAGTATCATATGTTAAAAAGTAAAAACAAATATTAAATCAGGGAAATATAAGACGTTGTAGCCTGTAGCATGCAGCATGCAGCATGTAGCATGTATTAAAATAAAATAGCGATACTACACACACATAACAAAATACTAACGATGTGTGGAAAGCAAAAAACAAAAAAAAACCATATAGAATTAAAAAATGGTACAATACCAGAATTAAAGATCAACTGATTTTGTTGTTAATATTTATTTAGTTTATTTCCTTTTCGAATTAGTGAAATTCTATCATATGAAACAGAAACGCTGTTTGTCTGTTTGTCTGTTCCGAATAGGCTCCTAAACCGCTCAGCCGATCGTTTTCAAGCTACACCATTTCTTTGTATATTTTAAAATTTGATTGGCCTCCTACCTAGCGACCTCCCCTAAAGGCCCACTTCAAAAGTTCATCCGATTTCATTCAAATTTGGTACGTAAAAAAGAATAAATGATTACACACAAATTTCGTAAGAAAAAATTTAGCCCCCTCTTCCACTTACAAAAGTAAATCAGTCAGAGTCCGTAGCAAAATAAATATTTGCAAGTAAATAAAGAAGTTAAACTTCTTTCGTGAGCTTATGAGGATGAGGCTCACACATATTTTTTTTTTTTTGCTTTTTTTGTTTAACATTTAAGTACATACATAGATATATTATTATGCTTTTATTAAAATTTTTCAAGTATACTGAAACTTATGATTGTGTCATTGTACAAAAAATTATCACTTTTAGGCAAAAAAATTTTAAAATTTAATTTAACCAGAACTTGCCTATCGACCCTTGTAAGCTTAAGTAATTTATAATTTATGATTTATAAAATAGTCACAATACAATAAATTTAATTCTTATCGTATACACATTCATAGAGCTTCTATCTTCTAAGTTTTGTTTTACTGAACTTAACTTACCTTTTTTATCTTATCATTTTAAATAAAACTTAAATAAAATACTTTATGGTTTTAGAAATTATAATTTAATTGTTTATATGCCCTTAAAAAAAATTTATAAGTACATAAGCTATGCAATACATAGAACGGGTATAATATTTAATTATACTTACCTAAATGTATAATATACGGTATTATTAAAAATATAAAATTATTTTTTTCTATTTTTTAAGTTTTTATATCAAAAACAAATAGAAAATAAAGAAAATAAATTTTCATAATATGTAAAAAGATATCTACAAACTACTACAAACTAAATTACAATCAACCATCTTTCTCCAATCCTGACAAACATTGGTATTGTTTAACATAATAAACAAAAAGTGAAAAATATTCATTATACAATTCTAATTACTTTTGATTTGAACAGATAAAATAGAAGTTTAAGATCTCGGAATAATTTATTGCAAACAGAACTAGAAACTGTATACCTAAGCTCGAATTGCTGGTTACAGAAGATATTCCGTTCAAAAATTTATTTAATAAGTGGACTGGTGGCTGATTAATCATAATTGTGTAAAAAACAAACAAAGATCATAATTTCAAATAATTTTGAAAGACAAGCTCAAAAATTGCACTGAGATAGGCAGAAATATGGTCACTTCGACAGCAGAAAAGTGTACAAATTAAATTGAGAAAAAAAAAAGCGTTTTTCACATCAGAAGAGGAACCATTATTGCGACGGAGAGTGCCTATTTTATCTACCTTTTAAAACAAAACTCTGATTGTTTTTCCTAGAGTAAATTATTAGAATTCAATGTTCAAGAAGTTGCTTTTTAGCTTTAGGTTCACAAAAAGTTTCGACAGAACTGAAATTATTACTAATATGTCAGCATTCATTAATTTTATCTTATTTTTAATTTACTACTCATATAATAGGAAATATAGTCGCACTCTACACACGTAAACAATTTTTATAAAATTCTTGTATACCTACCCTACATATATTTTTACATTAAGCTAATTATTGCCTAAATGTCTATGAAATTAACCATAATATAATCTTGTATTTTCTAAAATTCCATTTAATTAAACCTTAAAAAAGAAATGTATGTATAAATAGTTTTAACAAGAGTCAAACCTAATATCAACAACATAATAATACTGACTGACATCCTTTTTAATATTATATATGGGAGAATCGACTGAAAAAAAACGATTTTTTTTTCATTTCAACAATCTTAGTGGTATTTAAATTGGTTTGAAAAGACATAGAGAGACGATATAATATCGTAAAATGAAATGCTGAGAAACAACAGGAAACCATTTTCTTAAAATATCTAAAAAAAAAATTAGAAAAGGAAAACAATGATTATATTATACTTATGTATTAATATCGTTATCCATTTCAAATGAAATTGTTTCTTTTTTGTTTATATTTATATACACATTATTTCTACTGTTTACTTTTAACATCTCTATTGTGTAAATGTTCAAAATATATGTTTACTTACTTAATATCGGCGAAAATGGATTTCTTTTAATGAAAGATTATTAAATTGAAAAAAAAAAATGCTATTAAAAGGTTTTTTTTTTTTTACTATTTCTTGTTAAAAATTTCTTAAAATATTATTATTATATTAAATTTCTTTCAATATATCAATGGTATCGTGGTGACAAAGCTTATAAAATAGTTCATCAGAAAAAATAATTGAACAGATTTGATATTGTTCTCAATCTCAAATGAAATATATTTATTTAAACATTTTTGTTAGAAAGCCAACTTTCGGCTTAAGCACCGTTCTACTTAAAGGTATTTTTTGTAGCAACAATATATTTAGAACATTAAAAGCTTTGATGTCGTCAATGAAAAATTAATATGTTGATCTATCTATAAGTTTTAATTTTGACATTCATCAATTTTATCATATTTTTATTATTTTTCAGAATTACAAATTTCTTTAATATATCACTGACTATATAAAATCAATAAAATTCTAAGTTTATTCATATTTTTTTCACGCATATCATGAATACTTTGAATTTTAAATATCTGATCAATTCTTTCACATTTTTTATTTACTCCACTTTAATTTAAGTCATGACATGTAGCAATTTAAGATAGACAAATCCTAGAAACTTAACTAAACTAAAAGATATCTACATAATGTTTATACACATCATATGTAATGTTCATATATATACAAAAAAATGAAAATGTCTTTTATATTAATGAGAAAAATCATTCAAGAGAATAAAATATAACAATTTGATGAATATTGATTTATGCTTCATATTCTTGAATTATTTTTATGTTAAATTCAAGTCAATCATAGGGAAAAATTCATAGGTAGAAAATTTGAAAATTGATTTTTTTTTTCCTTTTTTTTTTTTTTTAAGATAAGAGTTTGGAGTAAATTTATTTTAATAAAAAAGATAAAGGATGATGAGAAAAAGGTGTTAACTAAGGAATGTCAATTTTCTTTCCTATTTTCCAAAATTTTTTTTTTTTTTTGGTATATATCAATAAGGTTTGTACTTTAAAGAATTTCAAACGTTTTTCAGGTTCTTAAAACATTCGAAATGTAGATTGAATGAAAATAATTTAAAAAAAAATTTTTTTTAATTTTCAATTCAATTTAATTCAATTTATTCAACATTAAATATAATGTACGGAGATATGTTTTTAAAGTGTTTTTTTTGTTGGCGACTTATATCTATAAAACTTAGAAATTACAGTGATAAGGACTAAAATCAAAACAACAGAAATTACGGAAATGAAAAGTTTTTTATTATTCCGAGATTTTCACAATTGAAGTTGAGTTATTATAATTTTGTCAATAATTCGAGACTATTTAGACTCAAGACGTTGAAAATATTTTTGAGCAAAATGTTCTTGTATTTTGAAGCAGTTAACCAGTTTACGTTCTGCAAAAAAATATCAACTTTTTTAAAGACCTTAAAATTTATCCAAGAATAAGATAAAATTATATTATGCCCCAGGTTTCTTTTATGGAATTTTTTTTTTAATGAATTCTGATAATAATCTTTCTTATCCTTTTCCTATAGGTATATTATGTGTCTATCCCAAAATGAAAATACATGTATTATAGATTTATTATAGATCTTCATATAATATGTTTGTTGTACACACTTGTACCCTTAAATTCTTGGAAAGAAAAATGTGAAATATGTGTATTTTTTGGCAAGAAAAAATTTCTGGTTTTGACCTTTTTGCGTTACTTTTTGTTTTAATTTTCTTTTTGGTTAATTTGATGTTATCATATTTTTGGGAAAGTTTTTCTCGTATGAAAAATTTATAATATGAGAAAAAAAAACTACTTACAACATTTAACCTAATCAAGCCAATAAAGTGAGAATATTTTAGTACAATTTTTTCGAAGGAAATTTATTATATGAAAATTGTGATCCACCAGTGTTCAGCACAAAATATTATCTCGTTATGTTTAAGGGCTCGATTTTTCTTTTATATATAAATATACATGATTTTTGAAGTCTGTCTTTTTGCGAAGTCATTTGGCATTTACGAAAGTATTTATTATATTGATATAAAATAAAAATAATTTCTTGATTCTTAACATTATTTTTTCATATATTTTATAATATGTATATATATAGTTTTTTTTATCTTGATAAAACTTTGAACTTTTATTAGAAAAACTCAAAATTTCTTCTCACACACATAGAGGCATATAAACAAAATTTAGCCGGTGATAAGTTGCAACATAAAAGCTTTTCACATTTTAAAAATAATAATAATAATAATAAAATATTCAATATATGAGATCTAATCAGATAAAAAAAAAATCTAACATTTCTGTATTGTTTCTTCTGTAAGGTTTTAACAATGTTGTGACTTTTTCAAAACAAATACAAGGAAAGAGTCTGTAATATTTTAGGCTCGATTTTAAGGAAACATATTTTTAACTAGGCGATAATGTTGATGTTTTAGCAAGAAAAATGTATCTTTAGTATAAAGTTCTAAGTATATTTTGTTCCAGAAAAATTTTAATTTGCAATATAATTAAAATTTATAAAGCAGCCATCATACTATAAGCAGTCAAAATTTCATTTGAGAGATATGAAAAAAAAAATATTATTTTAAACTTTTAGTTAAATGCAAAAGCTTTTTTATTTTATATTTTCTTTTAATTTTCTTCTGTACTCTCAAAATGTATGTATGTTTGGGTTTTTTTTTTTTTTTTTGGTTAAAAAGCATAAAAAAAATGTTTTCACCCCTCGTCGGGAAAAAATGGGAACTCTCTCTTTTTTGTGTTTTTTTTTTTTTTTTTCAGTTTTATAGTCGATTATATGCCATAATCGCGAACGGTAACGATAAATACAAAATTTTTATACACATTTTTTTTTTCAAAATCGTGCAATTTTATTTATTTTTGTGTGTAAAAATTTATTTTATTTTAATTTTAATTTTCTTTATAAATAAATATATACCTAATTATATATAAAAAATATTTATTAACAATTAAAATAATTAAAATTAATTAAAGAAAGAAGAAGAGAAAAAAAAAACTAAAATGAAAAAATATTTAATATAAAATATCTTAAATGCGATGTCTTCTAAGTTTTAAGAAAACAAAAAGTTTTTTTTCATTTTTTTTTATTTTCATAGATGAAAATTGAATTTTCCACTTAAAAAATAAAACAAGAAAAGAAAAATAAAAAAAAAAAATTAAATATATATGTATATAAATTTTTAATGAGTGAAAAAATCTTCCTTGTTTTTTTTTTATTTTGTTTCTAGTTTCTTTTTATTATTCGCTCTACGAATTTGTGTCTGTAGTAAAATAAAAAGAAAATTTATTTTTAAAATTTAAGAAAAATGTCATTAAAATTGTTTTATATATATCTTACATATGTATTTTTTTTTTTTTTAATATTTTTTATTAATATTGCAGAAGAAAAAAAATAAAAATTAATTTAAATTTTCCGGGGTGAATAATTAAAAAGAAAATAAATTTAAAATTAAACAAAAAAGAAAATCATGTGAAAAATTGAAAAAAAAAAAAAATATATTAACTATAAAAAAAAAAAAAATTTAACAAACAAAAAAAAAAGGGCGAAAATTAAAAACTTCACAAAAAAAATGTTTACTTTTTTTGTCTTAACTATTTTAAAATTTTAATAGTATAGCTTAATAAAGTATACTATAGTTAAAAAAAAAATAAAAAATTCAATCTTTGCTTTTTCAAAGTTTTGTTACTTCAAAAAACAAAAAAACAGAGGATCAAATGGAATTTTATTTTTCAAATTTATTTCCATAAAAATATTCAAAATTTTATATCAATTTACAAATCAAAGCTTATAGTTCTTAGCTTTATTTTTATATATATAACTACATAGAGTATAGTTGTTTTCAGCTAAGCATTTTGTCGGATTTCAAAATTGAAAAATGTTCAAATATTAATTCAAAATTTTGTTTACAAAAATCCCATTTAATCGCTGTACAATAACTTTAAGATATTTCTCCAGAATTTCCAGCTCTTCAAATATTCTGTTTGGAAATAATTTCGTGCTATAACTTAAGTTGCATTTTTGTTTATTATATTATGTGTTTACCTTATTGACATTAAAGATCAAAAGATATAAAAAAAAACACCTTCCAAATTTTTTTTTTTTTTCATTTGTAAACAAAATTCTAATTTGATTTCCTAACCAAATGAAACATAATTTTATATGAAAATGTCAAAAAAATATTTTTTTTTTTTTTTAATATTTTCAGTATCCAGTAAAAACAATTTTTTATTATTTTTTTTTTTTTAATAATAATCAAAAAATGCACAAACAAACAAAAAAAAAATATTTATAAATTTAATTGTGATAAAAAAATAAATTTTTTTAAAGTGATAAAAATTATTAAAATAATTTGTTGACAAATAAAAATAAAAAATCAAAAAATATTTGAAACACATAAAAAAAAAAAGAATTAATAAAAATTAAAATTGTTTTTTCTAATTATTTTTCATAACGAAAAAAAGAATTATTTTTTCAAAAAATGTACAAACAATTTTTTTGGATTCATTTTTCTAAAGGATATAAAAAAAGGATTAAAAAAATATTGCAATTCTGAAAATAAAAGGGTATTTAAAAAAAAAAAACTAAAATTAATAATTTTTTAAGTTTTTTTTTTCTAATTTACATACGTTAAGTGTACAATTTTTACATAATTGAGCTTTCACGATTCTAATGCAAATCATGTTTTGCCAAAAAAAAATAATTAATCTGAAGCGCGTCAAATAAAAAGATAAGAACAGTGGCTAAGCGACGATTTTGTAGTATTGATCGGTAGTATTGGCATCTTAAAATTCGTGCAGAAAATTCTAAATTCATAAAGTTTTGCGGAAATTGTCAAAGGGCTTATTTATAACAAAAAAAAAATAAATCGCCAATTTTCTTCAATCTGTCAAAAAAAATTGTACTATTGAAATTAAAATTTACAAAAATTTAGTTGTCTGCATTTGTGTATTTGTTCTTTTGTTTACAGCCATGCTAGGAGCGCTCTATTTTTTTTTTACTATTTATACACGATATACATAAAGTTTTTGTTTAATTTTTTTAGTTTCAATTATCTGCGCATGTTTTCTTTTTTCCTTCTGTCAGGAATAAATTTTCAATAAATCCTTTTTTTTATATTTTATTTTTTTTTATCTAGTACACAGCATTTTAGAAAAAGTCTGTGAAAAAGCTATTAATGTGCTGAATTTTTTAATATGCGAAACGTAAATCAAAATGGACTTTTACGACATTTAGGAATTAATTTTGTTTTTTTTTTATTTAGATTTTCTTAACTTTATATTTAAATAAGCTTGGCACGTTTTTAATCATTCGATTAAATACATAAATCTCTAACCATTTAGAATTTTTCAAAAAATTAAAAGAAAAATTTATTTCTAGTTAAAGTAAATAAAATAAATTAATTCTTTTGGGGACCGGAAATTTGTTTCTTTTTTTTTTTGGAAAAATAAAACTTCTTAAGTATATGCGATATACTTATACATATAAATAATTCTGTAAAGATTTTTTTTTTGTCAATTTATGATTAAATCCAAGAACTTGTGTTCTGGCTTTTCATAGTTTCAAATATTTAACAATTTTTCTTCAATTATGTACTGTAATTTGATTTTTCACCAGATTTCAGATTGTCATAAGTTTTATTTGTTTTCATAACGAACTATAGTAATTGTCTGTACTCGCAGTGAAAATATTTGAGATATTAATTTGAATGAACCATTGATATTTGTTATATTGTTTATATTAAAATTTTTTATTGTTATTTTTTTTTTTTTTTTTTTATATTTTATTGTTATTTTGTAAGTATAATAATTTCATTCAAAAATTTACAAAAAAAATTTAGATAATTGAATAAATCAACTGTAGATCGTGAACTCGATACACCGGTCGATATCAAAGTTATAAGAAATTATTCTTTTTTTGCGCAAATAACATTCGTTCTATTTATTTTTATTTTTTGTTCAGGATTATAAAAATTTTATATTATTTTCAAATAGTAGAACCAGTAGAACCTTTCTAACTCTAACTGAGAAAAATCTGTATAAGAAGGGTTTATATTTCAGTTAATTTATATGAAGTATATTAATTTAAATTGAATTAGATTTGCTGTTCAGTGTGCTTTGCTCTATTTATTTTCTCATAATTCTCAAATTTTAAAATTTGTAAATATTTCTATTTTTATGTAGGACTTACCAAGGTTTTTTATTTAAAAAAATATGTGAAATATTTTCTGAGATATTAAGGTAAGTCTGACTTGCAGGCAAGTTTTCAGACAAACAAGAGCACCTGGAAAAAAAATTATAAGTTCTAAAGTTTTTTGAGTGCATTAGTAAGGGAGGCTCTATTACCCGTATACACTTTATTCATAAATTAAGTTCACCTTAAAATTATTCTCAAAATTCAAAAATATTTTTAAATAATATGAAGAGATTTCGCTAGCAACTGCGTATTTCATCATCATTTAGTATTTTAGTTGTCAATTATACAAAAATTTAATTAAAATAAAATTTTGTCAGAATTAAATATTAAAAAAAAAAAAAAAACAAAAATTGTTAAGAATGATAATTAACGTTTTACTGCACCCATTAAAACTAAAATATATTTTTCGCAGTAATTTTCAGAGTTCAATGTTAATTCTACATCAGAAATTTTCTAGATACATATATACTAAAAGTTTATTGTCCTTTTTCTGTGATATTAAAAAAGGCTTAAAAATGAAATGTATCTATAGATAAAGTATCCCATATACTTGTACATTAAAATACATATACCTACCCAAATAAAAAAAAACAAAAAACAGACTTAATGAAGCATAATTAGAAAGATAAACTTTTTTTTTTACATTTTGTATATTTTTGACACAAAAGGTAAAACTTTAAAGGAAAACAAAAAGCTTAAAGCAAAAATGTTATTTACATAGGATGTATTACATTTTTGTAAATAATTTTCTTATGATATATTTATTATTTACCTTTGTTTTTTGTTTTTTTTTTCTTTGTGTGTACAGACTTTAATGCTTTTCTATATGTCAAATAAAAAATATGTACTTATTATTATAAATAAAAAATTTATTATTTAAAGGGAGTGTGTGTTTCCGTAAAGACAATTAAACATTTTTCATGACATTAAATATCATAATAATAAATTTATTAAAACGCAACTGGTGACTATATTTTTTCACTATACGACGACGCGGCATATAAAAATAATTATTTTAATGTAACTTAACATTAAATTAAATTAACACAAAACCTATCATAACTATTATTGTCATACATATATTTAGTTATAGGTACATAAAAGTCGTAATAATTTTTTAATTAAATTTTATTTTTTCTTAAAAATAAAATGTTATGATGATGATGACCAAATAAAATGTTCATTCAATTTTGAAAGAATGAATTTTTCCAATTTTTTTTTTTTAAGGTTGGTTAGGGTTGTTAGAAAATTATAAGTAGTTCTGGTAAAAAAAGATAGGTTTTGAGTAAACGATTATGCCAGGGCTGTGGAGTCGTCAAAAAATAGTTCCAACTCCGACTGGGACTCGAAGCGCTAAAATTTTTAATGTACGACTCCGACTCCGACTCCAACTCCAAAGCTAAACGTATGTGGAAATATATTTATAAATACTAGTGAAAACTATGCTGTGGGTAATTAATGGAAGTGATTTTAGATTTATTATTAGATCCATTTAATACAAACAGGCATATAAAAGAAATTTAAAAAAAAATTAATACACATATATATAAATATAAATACAATAATATCTAAATACTAACATACATTACAAATAGACAAATGATGTGTAAAAACAAATCTGACATTCTAATAAATTGAAAACCAAAATAAAACTATAATATTAAGTAGGTTCCTCAAATCTGGCAAAAAACAGACTTTTAAACAGTTTTCCACCAAAAGCACACGAGAGTAGGATTGGAGAATATCGATTGTAACATCTGACCAAACTTGAGATAGGACTGTTAACACCATAGTTACATCGAGAAAATGGTACATGCAATACATCGTTGTTCCTCAAGTTTCTTACAGGAACATTAAGATTAAATTTAGATAATAAATTAGGACAAGCAATTTCACCACTCAGAATGCCATGAACAAGACCAAAACCAAGATATGATCTCCTCGATTCGAGGCTATGTAAGCTGATTAATTCTAAACGCTGGCTGTAGGGTGGTAAATTTAGAGGATCCTGCCAATTCAATCTGCGAAGACAATAACGGAGAAAATTTCTTTGTACACCCTCCAGCCTACGAATATGAATCGAATAATAAGGAGACCAAATCTGACAAGCATATTTCAAAATAGGACGAACAAAAGTAATATATAAAATCTTTAAAATATATGGATCTTCAAATTCTCTGGATTGACGCTTAACAAATCCCAGCATTCTGGTTGCCCTATTGGTGGTGTAGTCAATATGAGTATTAAAACTTAACCTAACATCCAGGAATAAACCAAGATCAAGTTTCTCATGAACTCTGGTAAGCTTTTCCGAACCCAAATCATAATCGGAACTCAGATTAGATTTTCTTCTTGAAAAAGTCATGAAATCACACTTGCCAACATTCAAGTACAGGTTGTTATTGCAGCACCAAGTGTAAAAAACAGTTAAATCTCTCTGTAATATAGAACAATCTGAATTATTTTTAATTGATCGGAAGATCTTTGTATCGTCTGCATAGATCAGAATATTTGATAATATTAAGCCAGGTAAATCGTTGATGAATAACGAGAAAAAAATGGGGCCTAAGTGACTTCCCTGCGGTACCCCACTATGAACCACAAAAGGATTTGACAAAACGTCACCGAACAAAACCTGATATTGACGATCAATCAAATAATCAAGTGTCCAGTCAATGAAATCCGAAACAAATCCGAGTTTTCGAAGCTTATGAATAAATGTATGATGGCATAACTTGTCAAACGCCTTCGAAAAATCCATGAAAACACTGTCCACTTGAACCCCCGCAAGAAATCCATCAATACAGAACGAACTGAACTCCAATAAATTCGTTGTTGTAGACCTACCACGAACAAAACCATGCTGACATGGAGATAGGATAGATTTCAAATGGAACTGAAGATCATCAGCAATTATCGATTCAAAAATTTTCGGAATTGAAGATAGTCGAGCTATAGGACGATAATTGGAGATTTCACTCTTGGATGCTTTTTTATGAAGTGGGATTATAAAAGATGTTTTCCAAAATTTAGGAAAACACCGAGAATTAATTGATGTATTAAATAAATTGTACAAGGGCTCAACGAAAAAACTTGCACAAGATTTTAAAATAATAGGTGGAATGCCGTCTGGACCTGCGGCTGAGGAAGTATTTAAAGAATTGAGGGATTTGAGAATTTTTTCTTTTGAAATATAGAAATTAATATTAGAAAGATGGTTGAAAGTTTGGATATGGTCCATAGGGGGAGAATGAGAAGAGCTAGCTACATTACTAGCAAAAGATTTTTTAAAAAAGTCAGCAAAAAAATTACAAATTATAAAGTTATCATTACTAGAAACTGATTCATGAGTGAGTGTTGAAGGATAAGATGATGATTTTCGTTTAATGTTCACAAAATTCCAAAAACCCTTAGTTAATTAATATAATATAAAGAACGTGCATATACAAAATTTTTAAAATTCAATGAATTTTGAAACATTTGCTAAAAAAAATCTTGGAGTCGGACTCGCGAATTTTCGTAACGACTCCGACTCCAATTCCAACTCCGATACAAACACCACAACTCCGAATCCACAACTCCGACTCCAACTCCACAACTCAGACTCCACAGCCCCGGATTTTTCAGTTCAAATACCTATAAAGCTCTTTTTATGATTTGCTTAGACCAGTATTACCGCAGTTTTAAAATAATCGCTTCTATTATCAGGGTCCTTAATTAAAATAAAATTGTATTTTTAGGGTCGTTTTAATTTTCTTTTTTTTTTTATTAAGTTAAACTTGACGCATCTGGGCAGTGACATGTCATATCTACGAATAAACAAGTATCCAACGAATATCTTTTGTCGTTTTCAAGGTTTGTGTACATACTTTCTGACGATTTTTTTTTTTTTGATAATCTGTAGACATTATGTAGACAATATGCCATGCCGTATTTTTTAGACAACAAAACTTCCTGAATAAGAAAAAATCCATGAACCGAAGTTTTCTATTAATCTTTCTAAGAATATATTCAATGTACTACTGATTCTGTATAAATTTTTATAATTTTTCCTTCCTAAAATTAGAGTACACATTCAGAGGAAAGAATTTTTTTTAGACTTCCCACCAATAAGGAACATTTTTTTTTCCTGTTTTCTTCAAAGTGAAAATTATTATGATTAGCTTTTTGTGTGCATCATATATATGTATATATGACTTGACTATTATAGAACTTAAAAATAACGTTCGTTTGAAAGAATTTTTTCCAAGTTTTTTGTTTTCTATGCCTTTGAATGAACTCAAATAAGCTCTCGACTTAATTGAAAACTTTTTCATTTACCTACATTTATTTTGAAATTAATTTTTCTTCTTGTATTATTTAGTTTTAGTTTTTAATATTTAAAAAAAAAAAAAGGTCAACATTTTTAATTTTATTTTTTTTATATGTATTACCCATTAAAGTTTTATGTTTTTGATGTTGTTATTAAGAACATAAGCTTTCAATTCAATCTCTTTAAAAAAAAAATAAAGTGCATGAAAATATTGAAAAATTAAATTGCTAATTATTTAGGTCAAATATACAAACTTTGGTAGAGTAAAAAAAAATAGTTTGTGAAAACTTGATCTTAGAAAATTTTATGAAGAATCCAGTATTAAATATATATATTTCTTATTTAATATCATTTTTAACGAATTAAAATAAGAAACTCCTCAGTTAGGATCCCTCGATTCGAATACATGTTAAGCAAGTACGTTTTCTATCTTATATAACAACATTTTATTTTTTAAAACTAAATAAAAAAATTACAAAAATAAAATATACTATTTAATCCAAAATTTGAAGAATTTTGTTATACATTCTTGAGAATTTATTTTTTTTATATAAATTAATGTCAATTCAGGTTCCTCATAGGCGACATCACAGTGGTGATCTGTCAAAGAAATACTTATAAAATATTTAAAAAGGAAAAAATTTAAGTAGATAAATATGTTTACACAATAAACATATGTTTGTACATACTTATAATTAATTATTATTGAATTTTTGAATATTATATGGAATGACCTGCTCTACATATCACAATGATGTATACATATAAATATTTTACTTGTGTAATTATTATTTTTATGGATTTATTATGCTTAGAAATAAAAATAAAGTATTTTAAAACTGATAGTTATGGCTTCTTTTGAAGTTATGTACCGCAAATACTGTATCGGCGATATTGTATGCGGTGTCTTTCAGACGAGGATACTGTATGCGAGATACTGTGTGCGAAATTCAGTATCGTCGATGAGTGTTCAGTATCCCGGTCACAGAAACTACAAAATTAAAAAAAAAAAAAGTTTTCGTGATACTGTATCTGATAGTGAATCTCGTCTGAAAAACTGTTGTTAAATTAGATATATATTTTAGATATGTATTTCCGATACAGTATCTTCGTCTGAAGGAAGCCCAATGCAGTTCCATTGATTTATCATTTTATCATTTGATAATTTTATTTACAAACATGTCATACAGGCTTGATTTGGATTAAGGTAATGATAAATAAATAAATAAGTAACTAAAAACAAAGAAAAGTAGTTAATGTTTTACGTAAATAAATAATAAAACTAAAATATATGGATCTCAAAATTACTATGTTTCAAAAAACCGTAAATTCGAATAAAGATAATGTGTTTACATTTCGTTTTTCTTGCCATACGTTACTCTCATATGAAATATATATTGTACAATTTATAATATAAAGTTTGTACATATTTTATACTAAGTACATTCACTTCTTTTACATTTTTTAAGTAGAAATATATTTTTATTGTACATTTGTATTTATTTCTTTAAATATTTTTCCCATACTTATAATTTATAGTTAGAAAAAATCTAATTTCGAGTTTAATAAATTCATAATATTAAAAATAATATTTTTCATATAATTTTTAGGATATTTCATAAAAAGGGATAGCAAAAATAACATAAATCGTCTGCTGAGAAATGAAATAACGTATGACATTTATACGTCATTATTTGACAATAGCACCATTCGATTCCTCGTACTCGATTTTATAAGTACCATACAACTACTTTGCAATATTCTTAATGTTGATTACAATGTGTTTTTTAGATGAAAATTGTACGCTACTTGATATTTTTTCATACGTTTTTATTAATTTTCAAATCTTTAAATTCAAATTACTCGAAACTATACTTTGCATTATACGTTGTTTCATTTCTGAGCAGGCGAAATACAGCATTATATTTGTATAGTAAGACTCATTTTCAAAAAAATCTATAATACTTAAACACTGTGAAATGATAAGAACTAAATTATATGTTAAACTACTGAGTATTCACATGTAAAAAATTATTATGTACGTACAGCATTACTATATGCTGATAAAAAAAAAAAAATCATATTATTTATAATGATGAAAATTTTTACATCATGTAAAATTTTTCTTAAAATCCTTTTCCCTGTGTGCTTTTATACTAAATATATATAATTTAGAATTATTATTATTTTAGAAAATTTCATGTTATCATATTTTTGTATACGATACATACAAGCATTGTAAATAATATTTAAAAAAAAAAATGTGTATTAAGAAAATATACATGACATACAAATTATGTACAGTGGTAGGTTTATGTACAACACTTTTTGTAAAATATTTAATATTGGCGCCCACCCAGTCATGTTTATAGCTTTTATTAAAAAGTTGATTCATTAGAAAATAATTATTTAAAACCACAGGTGGCGTCATTTAATGGCTTTAGAAACACGCAAATGTTTACACACATAATAAGTATTTTGACGTACAATTCTAAAAAACTTTGTCTTAAGTATTTTAAAAATTTATGAAATAATTAAAAAAGCCGCAAAAATATCACAATGTCTATTTCCGGTAAATTTGTTAAAAAATTATGAAACAGCAATAAATTGTATGTATGTTGATATGTTCTATGTTGTACATATATATTATATTAACAGAGATGATACTAAATGGTTTTATTATGTCTGTCATGTTTTTAAAATATTTATTTTTATATTCAGTTTGTTTACAATAATGGTTTATGTGTGATGTTTTGAATTATTAATGAAGTCCTGGGTTGCATGCATATTATATCGCCAGCTAATAATATGTGAACACACACGACGACTAGTTGATTTTATATAATAATTATTAGAGAAATCATCTTTAAGTAACTAATAAAAAATGTTACTTTATCAATAAATTTTGTAACACTTTTTATCGTGCTATAAATTAAAAATATTAAACTTTTTTGTTGTAAATTTTAACTGATTAGTATGCATTACTAAAACTGAGTTTTTCAGCACAATATAAATGCTGATGTAATTTTTTTAATTACATATGTAGGTACTTAAAATTTTAATATAAATACATGTATAATAAAAATATATATACATTATTTATTACAGAAAAAAAAATCGCATATGGAAAAAGGTCCTTAATTTTTTTGTTTTTTAAACATTCAAATATAATGAGTTTCAAGGATAATGGGTTGTCATATTTCGACCTTTTTTTTTTCTACATACAATATTATCTAAAATTAAAAAACAAAAATAAATTTGCAACATATTTGTGTACAAAGAGAATGTGTTTCTTAGCGTATTTTTCGCAACCCTTTTGAATAAAAAAGTATGTAGTTAAATAAATATCACATTATTTCTAAATATAATGTTGGTACGTGCAGTACGTGTACTAAGTATGATACATAATAATTAAATGAAGTAGGTAGGTGACGGTAGATACTTCTATTTACACGAATGAAGAAAAGTTAAAGCCAACGATTAATTCACTGTAATATTTAGGAATAAAATAATAAATGTATATAATGTAGATTTGAATCACCGAAAAATACTAATAAGATTAGAGAGCGATATATATTTAAGTATTAAGTTATGAATAAGTATTTTAGTTAATCTCTCATCCAGGACTACAGACAAAAGTTTGTTTAATGACGACGTTGAGTTCTTGTTTTAAACTTCATTATAAACTAGATAGATAAGCGGGGAATGTTGATGCAATAAATTAAATATAAGAGATTCATTGCAACTGACACTTATCCAATTAAAAATTGATCAAACCGAACATCGAGTTAAGGGGATCGTGTCAAAATTCTGTATTGCAAAATGCTTTGGTGTGAAATTCTGTATAACAAAAAGAATTCTGGATTGCAAAATTCTGTATTGAAAAAAAATTTATGAATAAATTCTGTATGTACAAAATTCTGTTTGACAAAATTTTGCCATAATGAAATTCTGCTACATTAAAATTCTGTATAGACAAAATTCAGTTATAGTAAAATTCTTTATGGCGAAGTAGGAGTAAAACCTAAAAAAGGAGATAATTACATAAAACAAAAAAAAATCCAATTATTTTATTGCTAATTAAATTCATCTTTTATTAAAAAAAAAAAAATTTTTTTTTATATATAACAAAATTTTGTTTTTTAGATAACCCTTTTTTTATAAAGACAGATGCGTTGCAATTAATTTAAAAAACTCGCCATTTTCTAATTTTGTCCTTTTCTTCATAATTCTTTTAATTTTTTTTGATTGTTTCGCAATTTTTTTTTGTCATTGAATCTTTCTCCTAGCTTAGCCTTTTCCAATAATATTTGAAATAAATAATTAATTTTTTAGATTACTCATCAATTTGTAAAACCCTGAATGACGTTTACCCGCTAAACATTTTAATCGTCTATGGTCTATGCCAAGCTCGTACATTGTTTTGAGTCCTTGGAAAGCTCTCTGTATTGAATTTAAATTTAGTTTTCAACAGTGTCCCCAAAAAAATACGTAAAGAATTTCTGTATTGGAAAAATAAAATAAAAAATTATGCGCGCGCGCGCATAATTTTTTATTTTATTTTTCCAATACAGAATTTTGCAATACAGAATTTTGCAATACAGAATTTTGTAATACAGAATTTTGCGGTACATAATTTTACAATACAGTATTTTGTTTAACAGAATTTTATCTATACAGAATTATGCAGTACAGAATTTTGTTAATACAGAATTTTGCTAAACAGAATTTTGGTATACAGAATTATGCAACACAGAATTAAGACCCCAACCCCGAGTTAAGACGAAAATAAAATTTAAATATTTTTTAAATATTAATAATATTTTCCTTTAATTTACTATAAATATACTTTAAAATTTCTCTAATTTAAAATTGTTCAAATATTTACTCATAGTAAATTTCATTTTGTAAAGTCTAACAAAAGATTGTTTTGCAAGGATATTTATTTTGTTGTAAAAAAAAAGGATTAAGAAAAAAAGTTACTCACGAATCACGATTTCTTTGAAATAAGTATTGCTTATAATTTAATTTTTTTTAATTAAAATAAATATTTTCTGAATGGAGTTGAATATGTTATTTACCCAAGAGAAAGACTATTGCGATATAAAGTTTCTACAAACACAGTATATACACACATATATGCTAAAGATATAGTTATTAATTAAAAGTAGTTATATTTTTTCGGCTACTCAATTTACCAAGTCTTGAAACATATAAGATTTGAGGCTTTGTCTTGTTCACAAGGTTATTTTAGGTAGAATGACAGGTGACTGCTTAATGTCAAATTTAAAATTTAATGTTCCAGTCTTAGACATTCTGATTAGAGGTCGCAATCCCGGGATCCCGGGATCCCTGCAATATATTCAATCCCGAAATGCCGGGATTCAAGAACCAATCCCGATCCCGGAAAAACCATTCTAATTATTAACTAATTTCTAGGATTTCGAGGATTTTTTCACCAACAGTCAAAAGCAAACTAATTTTAATTAAACATTTTATATCAGTAAAAAATATATTTTTTCTTACCATATTTTCTATGTCTAATAAATAATGAATTTTGTTAATTTACTATGTAAGTAATGTTTTCTTTTTCTTTTTTTCTGAATAAAAAAAAAATTTTATATTTAAATTTTGTACAATATTTTCAGTTTTTAAATAATAACAAAATTCTACTAGGTTAATCCCGAAGGATCCCGGGATCAACAAAAACCAATCCCGAAATCCCGGGATTGAAAAAAGGCTCCGGGATTGCGATCCATAATTCTGATACCGTAAACATAAGATTTCCAAGGATTAATTTTTGTGCAAAACAATTCACTGAATTCTTTATTTAGAATTTTTAATCGTTTAACTATTTTCTCGATTTACCACAGTTTCGACAATCCTTTTACAACTAAATATTTGACGAGTTCATTGTAAGTAAAATACATTTAACTTCTTTATATAGATTATAGTTTGCAATTATTTATTTGCTTTCCTCTTTTTCGATTATATTTACATAATATAGCATATTAGTTTAATGGTTTTTTATAGATTGAGAATTAATATTTTATAATATAATTGCATTATTATTTTCCTATGTATATAATTCACTTAAATATGAAATTCACTTAAATATAAAATTCACTTAAATACAGTCAAACATATAATCACAGTCAAATGTATTTACACTCAAAGGTAATTACAGTCAAACGTGCTCAACCCTTTAAAGATATTTTCTAAATTTAAAATATATATCTGTTAGCTTACTTGGGGAGAAAATTAAGTTCTATTTTTCCGTTCCGGGAAAATTATTCATGAACGAAAAATTTAATATTTTATTGTGATTGCTAGATTCTAAATTCTTCGTATAAGAATGTATCAGATTATTTGTTCTAAATCCATTAAGAGGCCATTATAGTTATTGTCTGTATAAAGAGAAATTTTTTTTTGAATTTAATTCCATTGGTTTAGAAAATGTAGTGCACATTATTATACAAAAAAAAAAAAAAAGAACAGAAACTTATATTGTAGATATAAATGAATATGTACAAGTACATATAACATCTGGGGACTTGGAATTATAATAATTTTTTTTTTCAATTTTAGCATAATATCAGACAATATTGTGTAAAATATGTTTATTTTTTTTTCCATTTCTTGCACAAAAAATAAATATCGTCTGTTATTATATGAAAATGATGAAAAGATAAGAGTAATAATGAGGGAATAATTTTAATGGATATTTAGAAAAAATATTTCGTTATACATTTTTTGTCATTTATCTGTTACAAAAATTCGCATTCAATATATTTATAGGTGTAAAAATAAAAATTGTTCTCATTTTCATGAAAACTGTTTTATAATAATTTTTATCGCCCTAAAAACTAAGAAAAGATGGGATTTAATACTTCGAATGAACGTTGTTTTTGTACAATTCGATTTGTGTGATATCTTATAAATATGTGAAGTTTAACTATTTGAGAATATCACAATTTTTGTTCTATACTTTGTGAAATTAATAATATTTGAAACTCACGATAGTCATCATACTATATAGTTATAGTATATTTATATGGCAATTCAAATATAAAGATTTTCTCAGCCAAATTTCTCATTTGAATACTATGTATTCAAATGAGAAATTTGGTGCTCACAGAATCATATTAAAATATTTTAAAATTGTTGGAATTTTTTATAATCACTCAAAATATCATTAAACCGAAAAAAAAATTTTCCACCAAATAAACGTTGATTCTAAATTTTATTTGATTTAAATTATTCAAAGAATTGATTTTTAAACTGAAATAAAAATGTTTTAATTTACAACAAATAATTTATTTTTAATTTTTTTTTTTATTACTAAGGAATGTGAAATTATTATTTTAATTTTCACTCAAATAAATAGAACATGAACTTCTGGCAAAATTACACTATTATTAAGTATAAATATATTATTCAACTCAACACAATAATTTTTGTTTTCTTCTCAAAAATATTTTATTATTATTATTATTATTATGTGAAGTATAATATACTTAAACTTAATTATATTTATTTTTCTTGTTAAAAATGTAAACGAATAAAATCTATTTTTGAAAATTATCTTATTTGCAAATATTCAATTATCGCAAATTTAAAAATTGGTTTTTTTTTTTTCTGTATACTATATATATTTATTATGATTTATGAAAATATGTATTTGTTATAAATAACATTATTAGAAAAAAAATTTTTTCATTTTTTGTTTAAAAAAAAGAAGAACTGGAATGTGAGAAATATAGTGTACACGGAGGAATAATTTCATACAACTTTTTTAACTACCAAATATGAGTTCCATTTCATAGTATTGCATAGATTTTGTTTCAATTTACCCACATTTTTACAAATGCTATCAAATGGAGCTGAAATACAGCTTTTCATACTAAAAATGTTGTTTGGAATTATTCCTCTGTGTATACTACATTTCTCTGTAGTTTAGCTTTATCGGATTTAGAAAGTTTTTTAATTTTTCAACCATATTTTCAATAAGAATTTTGAATTAAAATTGCTTTATAAACCAGACTTAAGCAACAGCGATTTTAAATTAAAATCAGAGTTAATTGTAAATAATTCAAAAAATATATACCAGACTTAAGCCTGGTTTTCACGATCAAAGTAACTTAATACTAAGTTTAGCTGTGTCCAACTCATTTTTGATCCAAGTTGACTTTGAAAAAGAGCGTCTAAGTATTTGGATCGTGAAAAACCTAGCTTTAGTTTATTACAACGATGGAAAAAAAAATCTATTCTAAAATCTACGTATTTAAAAATGACCCTAAGCTTTTTTCTAATATTTTTTCATTAATAACAATTATTTTAAATTTTCATTTTAATATTTTCATAATAATGAATTTGTAACAAATTTATTTTATTTAAAAAAAAAATTTATTCTCAAACTGAACCAGAAAAGTAATTAAGAAAATAAAATTAATCAAAAAGTAAATAATAAAAAAAAAAAACACACATTCTATAATATGGAAAATCTTAATAAAAATTTCTATCAAGGACGTTTAGAAATGAATCAAAAAATATATACACTTTTTTTTTGTATTTATAATATCTGTTCATAATTTTGTGTGTCCATAATAGATTTTTGAAATATTTAGTTTTTTTTCTTCTTATAAATTATAATTAACTTTCGTTAGGCGAAAGTTCTTTGACTTCAAAAAGTATAGAAGTGATAATTTTTTTTACACTTTATTTGTGCTTTAATAAAATCATGTCTACAATTTCAAAATGAAAATACACCATATAAGTGAAACAAATTTCAATTTGTCAAGAAGATTAAGAAAGTTTTTATTTACACACAGAAAACTTATTCTTTCAAATTGAGATACTGTGTCATTTCTTGTTAAGAAAAAAATAATCAATTTTGGACACTTTATTGATCAGAGTTAGGTTCCCATATTAAAAGCTTATCATGGTTAAGTTTTTGAAACAATAGAATCCTATCATAAAAATCTTTCAAAGACCAAAGGTAAAAAAAATTAGAAAAGTCTATTTTAGCTCAAACATATTCTTGACTTTGAGCGTATTCTTGTTTACTGCCACCAGTCTTTGGTTTTTATTGTTAATTCATTCTTAATTGAGGTTTAAAGCTTTCAATTTAACTTGTTCAATTGATTTAAAGAAAAAACAATTTTGAATTTGTTAAAATTATATTTTATTTAATTGAAACAGCGATTTTAAATTAAAATCAGAGTTAATTGTAAATAATTCAAAAAATATATGTAAACATAATACTGCTTGGAGGAAACCTTTTTATCAATTTCTTTTCTTTTGAACTTTTATCTCTGATATTGTATTTTTTTTTTTTTATTTTTATTATACAAATATTTAATTGAACATTTCCGCTTTATTCAAAATAAATTTGTTTTTTTTTTATGTTTGCCAAATATATACAAAAGTCAATAGTATATTAATAAGTATGAAAAAAATAAATAAAATGTGTGCAGAGTAAAAATTTGAAAACATAATAATAATTTTATCACGTCACTGAAAATTAGTGGGTGTAATTTTTTACACACTTCATTCAAATTATTTACGATACGTGCATTACAGTGATTTTTATGGTTAGTTTTACCTTAAATTTATTATAATTTTACCACTTAATAAATGATCTAACAGTCACTCTAACACTTTTATTATTAACTTTACTTTAACAGTTTACGGTAACATAACAATTTAGATTTTTTAATAATAAATTTTTTTTTTGTTTATCGAAAGACTGACTTAATGAATTTCATACAAAAATGTTGTATTAGATATTATATATTTATATAAATCAAATTTTACCATACTTTCAAAGAATTTTTACAAATTTTTTTGTATGTTTCAGTATGTCAAATATTTTACCCATTTCTGGTTCGTCAATAGAACTCTCTTGTACCAATGTGTATTTTCGTATTACTTATCAACATATAATATTTATGTTTTATCAATTTTATTTTTTGGTTTATAACTTTCACTCTTATAAAATGTGTATATATATAATTAATAGGAATATGTAGCTGTTATTTCCGGAAGACAAATAAATAATAATTACTTTTAATTATAAAAATAGACGAAGAAAATAAAAATCTGGAGATTATACGTTATTGGAATAAATTAATTTTTATTTTATTTTCCTTTTTAAGTAAAAAAATTATGATTTTCTAATCATATTAAACATTTTTTTCTTTGACGTTCAAATAAACCTTATTGTTAATATTTTATTGGAACAAATTATATAATATACTTATTATATTATATACTATTAATATTAATAAGAGGGTCGAACATAATGGTGTTGTTATAGTATTGCCATTATTTTATATGTTGTGCTCGGTTTGCTTCCCACTTCGGCCAGGAATTTGTGTGAATTTTTCAGTTGTTCACTTGATTTATTTTCTTTTAATTTGTACACATACAAAACTTGGCAGCTTAAATTTTAACTATACAAGTTAACTTACAAAGGAAATTAACATAAATATCTCCATTAGAGAGTATCCACTACAGTTCATCCATATTTGGCCTATGAAAGTTTGGTTTATTGTCAATTAAAATTAATTATTTGTCATAAATTTTCTAGACGCTCATTTGAACTTCTTGCTAAATAATAAGTTTGAAAATTTCAATTGCAAATTTTTTTAAAAATAAACATACATGCATTATTCTATAAATAATAAAATAAATGAAAGTTTAATAACAACAAAAACAAATTTTTTCTCGACTCGACGAAAAAAGATCAACTAAGTAAAATTTATTGAATGACAAAAAAGTTTTTCTTCAAAGTCTGAAAAATAATAATAATTATTCAATTTAGGAATTCATTTAAAAAAAATTCAGTTTAAATTTTCTCAGAAATAAATTTAAACTGTGTTATGTTTTATTTCCCATTTTGACATTGAAATAATTTTCTCATATTAATTCATTAGACATATTTTTTTTTATATTTTTCTCATCGCCTCCAAATACAATAAATTTAATTTACTTTTATAATGAAATTAATTGACAGAAGAAAAAAAATTGTAGAGCAAAAAAAAAAATCAAATTTTCTTCAATTAATTTAATTAAATTTCGCCAATGAAGCTTTTTTTTTTTTCTTGATTAAATTTATTATAACTTAATTTTTGCCTTTTATGATCCCCCGCAAGTAGTTTTGTTTTTATTTGTGTATTTAGATACTGAAGGACTGAATGAACAGTGATTACTGGGAATTACTACATGTCTGACTTTAAAATACTAAATTAATAACTAAGTACTTACAAGGTAGAAATTATGTGTCATGAAAATTTGTAAATATTGTGAATACATATTGTTAAATTGTGATATTTTGAAAAAATTTGAGCTTTATGTCTTGTTTATAGCTAATTTACCTATCTGACAAAATGGTACCGTAAAAACCGTTTTTCTATGTTATTATTCTATTTATATTTAAGCAAATTTACTGAAAATGAAGATATTAATTTTATCTATTTTTCGTAAAAAGAATTTTTAAAAATATTTTCAAATAATTAAGAAAATTGAATTAATTTTTTATTGATATCTGAAAAATTTCATTACTTCACAAAATTATTTTTTTATTTCTTTTTCATTACGTAAAAAAATTTTCAGATGATTAAAAAAAAGAAATCAAATGTAATTTTAATTAAAAAAAAAAAATTATATTTTTTAAATTAAAAAAATTAAAGTTAAACTTTCTAAAAAAAAAAAAGATGAACCCATGCAGTTGATTTTTTGCTTTCAGGTTAGATTAGCTGTGAATAGGTTTCCAGAACATTCCTCCAAAAATTACTTTACGGTGCTAGCTATAAACAAGGCATTACAATATTCACATACATTAAAACCAATAACTATGAGATCTTAATTATGTATTATGTAGTTAGGTTCCGTGGTCATTAGATCGAAAAAAAAGGGAAATTTATAACTGAACTACATAGGTTCACCGAAAAAAGGAGAAAACTATAGTTCTGGTTCTGACTGACTGATAATTTAACTATAATTATTGGAAGCAGTGCAATATAAATATAATGAATACACTCAAAATAATATTAAACTTCACTTGAATCAAAAGTGTTATTGTACCAATTTTATTTAAAAGTCTTATCAGCTTAAAGAAAAAAATTAAAACTTTTTTGCCTCAAAATTGTGCACTTTAAATATAATTAATTTAAGTTCAAGATCAAGAAAATTTAAATTTTACACCGCATATTACAAACCTTCTCTTTTATTTCTTTTCAATGTTTTTTTTAATAACATTATTTACAAGGAAATATGTTTATTGTTTTTCCTCATTATTTTTTAAAATTTAACTTAAAACAATTATAGTAAAAATCGATTTTGCATTTTTTTTATGTTTCTGTTTTTTTTTTTTTTTTTTCTAAATTCAAATACAAATTTTCTTTACGCCTTCCCATGAGTACAAGAAAAACGCAATTATAATATGGGAACGAGTTTCTCGTTTTGTTTTGTTTTTTTTTTTTTATTATTTCAAGGAGACGAAAAATGAAAAATAAAAGAATTATAATCAAAAAATGAAAATATTTTTCCACTTCTAAATAAAATAAAAATAAATAAAAAAATATTTTTTGCTATTGTTATTCTCTGCTTAAGTTTTTCTCACACATGTGTTTGTTGTGTGTACTTCTATATTTTGAGTGAAAAGTCAAGAACAGTGTTCCTATCTAAGAAGCGCACAATGTAAATGCCACGGTTAAGGACTATTCAAATAAAAATAAAAACATTCTCATAAGAGATAGAAAATCTTAAGTGGTGAAAAAAAAAAATAAAAAAAAAAAATAAGCACCGACCAAAATGCAATGAACTGCAGTTTAATTTATATCAACCTTTTTCTTTACATTTTTTTTTTTTGTATCGAATCTATTTCTGACAAAAATTTTCATTAAAAAATTTTGTTTCTTTCTTTGTTTTTCCTCGTTGTTATGAAGAAAAAAAAATTTTTCATATTTTTCTTTTTTTTTTTATTGAGAAAATTTATTATGTAAATGTATTGGTAGTGTTACTATGCTACCGCTAGTGCTTGGCTATACGTCATAATTATAAGAATAAAAAAAAAAAGAAGAATTTCTAGTCTGATTAGGGAAAACAATTTTCGTCATAGTACGCAATCTCTAAGAAAAAGTTTTTTTTTTTGTTAAAAAAGCTTTTTCTCTTGAATGTAAATATTAAAAAAAAATATATTTTTTTATGATTTCATTTTTAATAATTCGTTGCCAACACATTTTTCTGCAATTCTATAAAAAATGAATAAATGGGCTAACACTTAAAAAAATATCTTTTCTTTTTGAGAACTCAATTTGTTCGTGAACGATAGAAGCTAAGTTCTATGATAACTTATTGGCTTCGATAGTCTGATATGTTCGTAGATATATAATTCACAAATCGAATTTCTTAGTGATCATAGTTTCCACATAAATTTCATATAACGTTTTATCATTTGTACTTTTTTGGTTAATATCTGAGCAGGGAGATCTAACTGAAAAATTAATGAAAAGCCACCGTTTCAAAAAGGAAATTTAAATGCAATGCTTTGAATATCTTAGAATTTATCTTATGTTACTAGGTTACTAGGTTCTTCACTTGCTTCTTCACTTCACTTGCTCAATTTATATCAGAATGTTCTTCTTGCAATGTGAAGAATATTTGTTTTGATTTGTAACAACAACATTCTTTATATTTATTTATTAATTGCTAGATTAAACAATTTACAATATTCTTATACTAATTAAACCAAATAAACATACGGATAATAAATTTAAATAACATTAATATTTTAAAAATTGAATTTAACAATTTAATAACTCTTTTTTTTAGAGTTTGTTTATTAAAGTTAAAATCTAAAATATGACTAAATTTGTTGCAAGTCAGGAGAATCCTATTTATGGTTTCGATTTGCCGTAGTTTGTTTGGTGAAATGACTTATTAAACAAAGGCGTCTATTAAAATTGAATTTTAACTTAGAAGGAATACATGGCGAAAGTCACAACCGCTATTTCTCGTCTCTTTTCTAGAGAGGTCAAATTAATTAGTTTAAGTCGGTCCGTATAAGGAGGTAGGATGAGGCTGTTTTCCCACGGGAGATGTCTGAGAGAAAATCTCAAAAAGTTTCTTTGTACTGACTAAATTCTTTGAACATGACTTTGGTAAAAAGGAGACCAGACTTGGGAAGCATATTCTAAATGGGGACGTACATGACATATATGGATATATGGATCGTCAAATTCCCTACTCCATATAAATCATGTCCTGATGAATTTCCAAATCGAAGCACAAAATTTATATTCACATTATATTTGAATTGAAAAATAAAATGAATAAAAATTAAAGGATACAAAAGCTTAAAGATTTAACTTTTAACTTTACTGTCTGTCTGTCATTATTTCAATTATTAAAATTATTGAATATGTATGCAGTCAAAAGCTAAACCTTAGTACTAAACTAATAGGCGCCATTAATTTTTGCAACGGCCATTGATTTATTTTTGTTTACATTCTCTTTTATCAGTTTTACTATAAAATTTGCTATAATGAGAATAATTTTTTTTTTCATTATTTTTATCCAAATCTTCCTCAATGTTGCTCTATATATTTATTATACATATAAAATACAGCTGATGTAGTACTAGAATTTTTATTAAAAGTAACAAATTATTTTTGGTCATATTGGGAATAATATTTTTTTTTGTTGTTTATTTATTGTTTTTGTTGTTAGTTAGTTGTTCCTATTTGGAAAAAAAAAAAGATACAATAAAAAATGAGAGCTCACTTAATTAAATTGAGGTTATACAGGTTGACAAAATTTTGAAAATGTATAGTTAATTTATATAAATATTTTTTTTATTTTATTTTTTGAAAAAAAAAAAAAAAAAATAGAAACAAAAAAAAAAAACAAATACAAATTGGGGGAAATAAGATACACATAACAATAAAATAACATAATAATAATAATAGAAAGTGTCAAAAGTCTGATGGGTTTTATTATTATTATTATTTTTTATAATGTCGTGTATAAATGATTTTGGTTTTGATATTTTTAGGAATGTTGTTTTGTTTTTTTTTTTGTTGTAAATATTATGATGCGTAGTGTCAAAATTATTATTTCGTAGACGTTGTCGTCGTCGTTTTTGAGAAATAAAATCGATTTTAGTTGAAATTTATTGCTTTTTTACACTTTTACAGAGATTACGAGACATGAAAAACAATACTATATAGAATATTTGAAAAGAAAATTATATATGAAAGTTCTAATAGACGATAAAAGGCAGTTTATATAAAATAATAATCAAATATGAATGTTGAATAGACCGAATAGAAATTGTTGTTTATTAGTTTTGAAAGAAATGTGCAGAAAATAATAATATTACTAAGAGTTTCTGTAGAATTTTGTCTCTTCATAAGCATAATTGTCACAAATTATTTATTGGAGCTATGACATTATGCCATAATTGCCACACTAAATTGTTACTGTTTGAAAGTTTAGGTTGTATCTTCTTAAATGACAAAAAAGGCTATTGATTACTTTATGTACACAGGTACATCTAGATTTCAAGACTGTTTCAAAGGTAAAATATAATTTTAATACCACCAAATTTTGATACTAAATTTAATTTGATATTTTGGTACTAAATTTTTAAATTAAATTTAATTTTTCATACTTAACTTTTAAACTAAATTAGTTATGTAATTATGATATTTTGATACTAAAAAATTTGTTATAAAATTTGACACTCGACTTTTGGTTTATGTAATAAAGTGTTGTACAACGGTCGAGAGTCTTACGCTACATACCTACCATTGTTTGCAGATTCTCGTCGAAAATTGAAAGTTGAAAGAATGTTTAGAGATTTGAAATAAAAGATGTTCTCCATCTTGTGTACCAAACAACTATTCAACTTAGATTGCAGGAACAGAATTTTTTGTCAATTTATATGCTTTTCATTTTTTTTTTATATCATCTCAAATGCACTTTAATTAACTTGTGTGACCTTAAATCATATGTTATGTATATTATATAAAAATTTCTTGGCGCCCCTTTGCTTATGCTTTTAAATAAATTTCTTTAACATTTGCGAAAAAAAAAATTTTTTCTTTTCAAGGAATTTTCTTATTTCATTTTCATTAAATTACATTTATTTCAAAAAAAATAAATAAAATAAACTAAAGAATAGTAGCTTTTTAGATATTTTAACTAACCCATATCTATCGTTTTAATTTTGCAAGTCAAATGCAGAATAATTTTTTACAAAAATAATAATGTTCTACATTTGAATTCTTCATCATATATAACAAATATAACACAATGTTATACATATACTGTACATATTATGTAATACATGTATGAATAATTAATATATTTTGATTTATTTCAAGTGTAAGTAATGTGTATCAAAAGTATTAAGTTTTCAGATTTAAAAAGTCATGTTATAACATCTTGTAATACTGTAACACACAATAAATATGAAAACAAAGTTTTGTTTTTTTTTATAATGTATATCTAATATGCTTTTTAATTAAAAATTCCCCAAAAGAAAAAGAAGAAAATTTTCACTCATTAGCTAAATAAAAAATAATTTTTTTTAAAATGTACATTAATATTGTGGGAAAGTTTTTTGTAACAAATCTTTATGTTCATGACAACAGATTTTCTTGGCATTTTCATAAAACCAAAAATAATTTTCATTTTAATAAATTTTCAACTTAATATTCTTTTCTTTTTTTTTTAACTTAAGTAAAGGAATTTTAATTTTTCTTTTGCGGGAAACCATAATTTTACAATAATAATAATAAAAAGAAAACATTTTCAAGATTCTTACATTTATTTAGTGTTTTCTATGTTCCCTATTTAATTTAATCATAATATTTATATTTAATCCTAAGAACAGTTGTAAGAGGTAGGTACTCTGAAGACTTTAAAACAAAACGATTATAAAATTTTTATATTATTGAAAATTATATAATCAAAATTCTTCAGTTAACAAACTAATATTACTTCAACTGAATTATAAGTATTCATACCACTCTCACTGTTAGATTTATTATAGTGTACTATACTACAATGTTCAATTTCGAATAATTTTTAAAGGATTTATAATAATCTAGAGATACTTGTTAGAAATGAGTATAAAAACAAATGGAAAACTAAGAAATAGTATATACATCTTAGGTGTATTCATAAGACTTTTTTTTTTCTCCATATAACATAAAATCCTTAAAATAATCCCTAGAATTTATATTATATTTTATATTTTATGTGCTGTTGTATATTATATTATATACATGAATAAAGCATAATATATAAAGCTTTTTATGTTGTCTTGCTCTCTATATAGTTTATCTAAACTGTAAAAATAACAATTTTCTTATGTTTTTTTTTTTTTCTTATAATCTACTTGTTGTTTGAAAAGCCCATAAAGTTTTATGAAAAACCATAAAGTCATTACATTGAAAATAAAGAAAATAACGTCAAGGTACAAAAAAAAAAAAAAGGTCGATACGTAATCCTTGACCCAAACCATATATCCTTAATTTCTACAGCCATTTATTTATAATGCGAAAAATTTAAATTTTATTTACATGAAATAGAAGAAAATAAAACTAAAGTATATAAATAATATTAAATATGTATATTGTTGTATATATATAATGTATAATTTAATATTTTTTATTTTTTTTATTTTACTTTAACTTTATGAGTATTTTTATACTCATAAAGTTATATATTTCGAAAATATTGTTGAAAGTTTAATTTAATATTAAATTAAATGATATAAATTTTATTAAGCCTATATGCCTTCAGTTATTTTTTTTTAAATTTATTTTATACTAAGCCATTTTCTTTATCCTGTTCCGTTGTGGGGATACTTAAAGGACATAACAAAAAAAAAAAAAAGATTATAAAGATATTTTTATTTCGTTTTTCAAGGCATGAAATAATTAGATAGAAAACAATATTTTTCACGTTTAAATAATATTTTATAACAGCGATAAGGTCAAAATTTTAAATTGTCAATGTTGAAGGAATTGAAAAACCTTGCTGTATGT
Organism: Hybos culiciformis; assembly: GCA_964007475.1. Taxonomy (NCBI): domain Eukaryota; kingdom Metazoa; phylum Arthropoda; class Insecta; order Diptera; family Hybotidae; genus Hybos; species Hybos culiciformis. The sequence continues at coordinate 33,558,288 of OZ023274.1, read as the reverse complement.
GAAAACTTTTCAACAAAAAAAATATACAAAATTTATTGTTGTCTGTAAAAACAAAACGACATGGAAACTTTTATTAATATCCATATTTAAAAAAAAAACAAAATTCATGTAGTTTTCTTAAGGTGATACAACTTTTGGACAAAATTAAACTACTTACGTAATTTTTTGACAAAATTCGCAAAATAAATAAAAATGACCTTTTTTATTATTATGGAAACTTTTTCAATCAAAGAAAAAGAAAATATTGTTTTCCTTGGAACAATTCAATCTAAAAAAAAAAATCATTAAATATGGTCAGGTTATGTTTTTTTTATAATATTGAAATATGTATTGTATATATATATATATATATATATACCATTTTTTGTTTTTTTATAATAATCTAGAGATACTTGTTAGAAATGAGTATAAAAACAAATGGAAAACTAAGAAATAGTATATACATCTTAGGTGTATTCATAAGACTTTTTTTTTTCTCCATATAACATAAAATCCTTAAAATAATCCCTAGAATTTATATTATATTTTATATTTTATGTGCTGTTGTATATTATATTATATACATGAATAAAGCATAATATATAAAGCTTTTTATGTTGTCTTGCTCTCTATATAGTTTATCTAAACTGTAAAAATAACAATTTTCTTATGTTTTTTTTTTTTTCTTATAATCTACTTGTTGTTTGAAAAGCCCATAAAGTTTTATGAAAAACCATAAAGTCATTACATTGAAAATAAAGAAAATAACGTCAAGGTACAAAAAAAAAAAAAAAAGGTCGATACGTAATCCTTGACCCAAACCATATATCCTTAATTTCTACAGCCATTTATTTATAATGCGAAAAATTTAAATTTTATTTACATGAAATAGAAGAAAATAAAACTAAAGTATATAAATAATATTAAATATGTATATTGTTGTATATATATAATGTATAATTTAATATTTTTTATTTTTTTTATTTTACTTTAACTTTATGAGTATTTTTATACTCATAAAGTTATATATTTCGAAAATATTGTTGAAAGTTTAATTTAATATTAAATTAAATGATATAAATTTTATTAAGCCTATATGCCTTCAGTTATTTTTTTTTAAATTTATTTTATACTAAGCCATTTTCTTTATCCTGTTCCGTTGTGGGGATACTTAAAGGACATAACAAAAAAAAAAAAAAGATTATAAAGATATTTTTATTTCGTTTTTCAAGGCATGAAATAATTAGATAGAAAACAATATTTTTCACGTTTAAATAATATTTTATAACAGCGATAAGGTCAAAATTTTAAATTGTCAATGTTGAAGGAATTGAAAAACCTTGCTGTATGTGAAAACTTTTCAACAAAAAAAATATACAAAATTTATTGTCGTCTGTAAAAACAAAACGACATGGAAACTTTTATTAATATCCATATTTAAAAAAAAAACAAAATTCATGTAGTTTTCTTAAGGTGATACAACTTTTGGACAAAATTAAACTACTTACGTAATTTTTTGACAAAATTCGCAAAATAAATAAAAATGACCTTTTTTATTATTATGGAAACTTTTTCAATCAAAGAAAAAGAAAATATTGTTTTCCTTGGAACAATTCAATCTAAAAAAAAAAATCATTAAATATGGTCAGGTTATGTTTTTTTTATAATATTGAAATATGTATTGTATATATATATATATATATATACCATTTTTTGTTTTTCCAATAAAAGTTCATCATCTTAAATTTCAACAGGTTGTTGTCATAATTTTATAAAAAAAATAAAATATACCTACTAATTATGATTATCTACCAAGAAAATTAATATTTAATCGATGTTTTATAAAGAAAGCAATTATGTTTGAAAATTTTTAATTCTGATTAATTTTAGAAAGGTAAAGGAAATTTTAACTTTAAATTATTTTTTCCCTGTACACAATTATCAACAACACAATAATAAAGCATCGATCGTGGCTTTCTTCTGTATTATAAACTTTTAGTCTAAGCTTGCAATTAAGTACCGAATTTGGGAATAAGAAAGATTTTTGTCGTGAATTTAAAACCGTACAGATGTTTATTGATTGTGATTTTAATGTGCGACTGAATTAATAAAAATTTAAATAGATCGTGAAAGCTCAAAGAAAACTTCAAATTGAAGTTCACAAAATTAAAAATTCTAATTTTTGAATTTATTCTATTTGCTTCACTTGATTAAGGACAAACAGAATTGTTTTCTCGTGTCCCAAATGAATAAATTTTTAAATATTTTATTTTGATCAAGAGATTTATTCACAGAACTATAATTAAAATAGTTTTAAATTATAAATAATAAATTTTAAAAATCATTATTAAGTTTATTTAAAAATATTCAGTAACCCTTGTTTTATTTGAATAAGGATATGTTGTTTTTTTTTGTAATCTGTGAAGGTATCATTTTTTAATCTGATTTAATCTAGGTAATATTATTTAAATATTTACCCTGCCTATAAAATATTCTGTAAATAAAAATTAAATTAAACGGGATCATTGAAGTTGAAGGGCACTCTTGGTTTTACAACATACTATTTATTGGCTGAGGGGCAGTGCAATTTTCTTTAAAATTTTATATCAAACTAGATTCAGTCAGAGAGGGTCCGTAATCAGAGGGTCCGTAATCAGAGGGTCCATAATCATTTTATTTATTTTATATTATATAATATTGGCAAAATAATGTTTTCAGGTGTTTCGAAAGATATTAACTTACGTCCAAAGAATTCGAAAATTTCAAAGATTTTTGTTCCATAAGTTCTGAAACGAAAGGATTTTCTTTAATAATTATAATCAAGTGAAACACAGTATTATAATTTTTTTTTCAAATTTTTAGGTTCCAAGTAATCGTGAACTTTTAGTTATTAAAAAAAATTAAAATCATTACAATAGTAAATGTATATTAGCAATTTGTACATACATATAATAATGACATTAAATTTTATAAATTACATATAGTGTATAAGATAAGCAATTTTTTTTACATAAACATAAAACATAAATTATATAATTTAGCTATCGCTTTTTCATACATTCCTAAATATAATAATTATATAATAAATTAAAATTCTTTATCTATAAAATTAAAACAAGAAATTTTTTTTAAACTTTATTGTGATAAAAAAAATAAAAGAATAATAGATAAATTTAAGTAACTTAATATTAATTAAGTAAATAAATAATAAATAAATACATAAAAAAATTTAAATTCTTGTGAACGAAGGGAACTTAAAATCCTGTTGCTCTGATGATGGGATACATCATGGGTTGTGCTTGTTTTAAAGGTAAAAACAAATTTTCTATTTTATTACAACACTATTGAGTTTGACTTCTAGAAATAAACTGAACAAAAAAAGGTATTTTAAATATTTGGTAAGCCCAGTAACCACACCTGTGTGTAAGATGTGATATTTTTAGCGACTACAGAGATTTACTCAAATGAATCTGCATTATGGAAATTTAAATCAAATTATGCTTCAGTTATTTTATTACATAATTGAAATCTTAAATAAAATATATTTTAATATTTTCAGGTAAGCAAAATGCGAACACCGATGAAACTAATATTAATGGTAAGCCTATACTTTATAAATATATTTTTTCAACTCTCCCATTAATAATAATAAATTTCAACTTGCGAATTTTTTTATTAAAATAAATTGTTTGCATTGAATTTAAGTACATTACACAATATGTGTATTTATTTTTATTTTAATTGAAATACCCTTCAGCAAAATGTGTTAAGCTTTCTAATGATGAAAATAAACTTTTTGTTTATTTTTTTTTTTTTGAATTTTCTCTTTATTTATTATTAAAGAGAAAATTACGATATGAAAGCTTCTTAAAACTAAGATTCGAATTTCGTGAATATAATAAATTTTCGAATCAAGGAGAAAACAAAGCTTTTGCATTTTTCTTTTTTAACGTATTCTATTTTATAAATTTATACGATAAAAAATTTGAGAATGAAAATTATTTAAGAAGCAAATGAAAGTTAAGTTAATGTTAAAAACTGAATCAATATATAAATTAAATTTTTAAATGATAATGAAAGCGAAATTTGAAAATTTTCCAAGCGAAGTTAAATATATAAAAGTTCAAATTTTATACTTGACCCAAATCATTAATAAATTTAGATATTTTAATATTGCTCTTATTTTTCTAACTAATTGTGGCCACTTAACATATATCGTAAATAAAAAGGCATAACTAGAAAGTCAGACGACATTTGGTAGTTGAAACATAATTTTCTAAACATACTGTTAGATTTAAAAATCTTAAAGTTTAAACATACTTTAAATTTTTAATACAGAAATAAAGCAGTAGTATCTGCAAGCACGATGAAATCCGATATCAATTTGTACTTTTCAAGTAATTTAAGAGTTCAAGAAGCCTGAAGTTGATAATTATTTGATTTTTAATTTTACTTTCATATCAAATTTTAAATTTAAATAAGAAGATTGTTTTGTTTTACCTTGCGTAGGCATGGGAATTATTATTACAATAAAATCCAACAAATTCAGATGTAGAAAAAAAAAATCCTTTAGCATTTTAGGATAAAAAAAAAATGAATCAAAATTACATTTAACATTTCTCAGCATTAAAACAAATTAGTTCTTCTAAAAGCAAAAAGGATGAAATAATATGAAATTCATACCAAAAAGAAAAAAGTATTTATTTTTCCGCCTACATTAATCAGTAGACAGTAAAAAAAATGTTTCACTTTCCTTATCTGTACATATATGTATATATACAATAGAAATAAGGATTGGATTGAAGATTTTAAACGTAAAGGATTCAAAATTTTAGCAATTTTGTTCGTAGTATTTTTAAGCTTATTAAGATATATGAATATATTAAAAATGAGAAACTTTTTTTAGTACTTTGGTATTTCAAAGAATAACATATTTTTATAATAGGATTATAAAATACTCATGACTCAAAAACCCATACTCTAGAACGGTCCGAGAATGGAAAATTAGTTAATTTTACTCACTTAATTTTAAAAAAGGATTTGAGAGTTAAAATAAGACAAAATATATAAAAATTAATTATTCATAAAAAAAATTTAAAAAATAATTTAAGATTATAATAATTTATTTTTATTGCTTATTTAACGTATAAGAAGAAGAATCTTAAAGACAATTGTAGGTGGAAATGTTTTTTAAATTAACAATTTTTATGTTCTTAAAATAACATTAATGGTTTGTATTTGTTTTTTTTTTTTTTTTTTTTGGTAATTTGACCAGTGACATGTTCTACCAAATATACATAATTTTATTAGTGGAGGGAAAACCTGAAATTTTACATTTCTTGCGTTGGTTAAATGTCGGTTACAGAAAATATCATTTATATTTCCATTTGCTTTTAAAATGTATATTTATAAATTTTGTTTTTTTGTTACAACGTTATGTTATTAACTTTTTTTTTGTTTTTTATTCGATTTTTTTTTTTGTCTTGTACGAGATTTCATATTTTATTACATGTTTTGTTTTTTCGTATTTTATTGCAGAATTTTTGTTAAAAAAAAATATAATATTTAGGGTTTTTCTTCTCGGCTGATGTTTTTTTTCTTTTTTTTTCTTCTTATTACAAAAATAATCTTAGGCATTTTTCTCTTATTTAGAGTAGAAGTGAAGATGAAAAGTTGCAACATAAATATTTTCGGTAATATTTAAAAAAAGAAAAACAAAAAAACGGCAACATGTATAATATCATAAATGGTTATTATACAATACGGATAGTTAAATAATAGTGACAAGTAAATTCCCAAATGACAAGTAATTTCCCAAATGATTAGTTAAAGAAAATATTTAATGGCTAAGTTAAAAATAAACTAAAAAATTAATTTCGAAATATCAAATTTTAGTTGAATCCTTAGTTGAATTTAAAAAAATGTACTATGCACATTATACAACGTATATTATATACAGAATTGCGATATAAAAATAAAGTTTTTCCCATTTTCCATATATGTTATTTTAAACAGATAATGCAGAATATAATTTAATTAAATATTCTTTGGTTAAAATGTCCAAAAATAATAATGCATATGCCCATGAAAGAAAAACAAAAAAAAATAAATTTCAAGGTTGTAAAAATATTAATTCATGGCGAAAAAAATTTACAAAGAAATCCTTTCATAAAAGTTTTTTTGTTTTTTTTTTGTATTTTGTTTAGTGATCGCTTCTGGCTAAGGAAAATTATTTAATTTTTTGTGAATTAAGTATTTTATTTTTTATTTTTATACACCAAAAAATAAACAGACCGTAGAAAAATATATCATCTTCATATAAATCCATAAATAGATTACTTTTAGAAATCTGAAATCATAATTTTATTTTTTTTTTTAATTTTAAAGGTGACAGAATTTTACATAATATATAATATTACATATTTTTATTAAGAAATTGAAACTTAATAAAAAAGTATAACACTTGAATTTCACATCATACAACCTGTCTATCTTGTACTCTCAAGGGAACAGTGAAAGGTCTTACTTACAATAGAGGTTGTTTAAGTTAGAAGGGTTTATTAAAGAAAAAAATTCCAAAAAACTTTGTATAAATATTTTGTTCAGTGTGCTTTGCTCAATTTTTTTTTCTCACAATTCTCAAATTTTAAAATTTATAAAACTTTATATTTTTATAAATGACTTAAGCCGGGATGTCGTTAAAGCCGGGATGTCGTTAAAACCGAATTTAGCAACAGAAACAGAATCCCATACATTTGAACAGAATTTATTCTGCGACAGAGTTTTACAACAGAACTTAGCGACAGAAAAATTCATTCGGTCCATAGAATTTGAATAACCTCAAACGGCAAAAAAAAAATGATGCGTTTCTGACTTATTTAGTGTTGAGTTAGAGGTTCTACATCCATACTTCGAAGAATAAATTTTTAAATACAAAATTATATATATTTGACTAACCGTAGTGAGAAGACAACGACGTCTTTGAATCATATGTGAACTTCAAATTTTTAATAAAAATTCTAATTTTAAAACTGTTGTATATTCATGAAATGTGAATGTGTCGTCAAAAAATACATATTTCTTATCTTCTGTAGAACTTCAAAAGATTTAAAACAAATTATGCAAAGGAATCAGAATTTTGTATTTTTATTTAATTTTTATTTTTTTTTTTTATTATTTCGACAACGGGTGGCTCAATGTTCTTAACATAATGCTAGTGGGTGGTATTTATTATTTATTTTTTTTTTGCAAATCATATATTTTTTTCTGCATTTCACTTTTTCAATAAAATATTTTAAATTTTCTACAAAAAAAAAAAAGAAGAAAATAGCTAAAAAATTTAATTTTTTTTTTTTTAACATTATTTGCGGCTAAAAGAATTTTCTCTACGGGATAAATCCGAAATGAATTAAATTTCACAAATTTTATTATTGAATTAAATTAAAATGGAAAAAATAAATAAATAAAAAACAAACTTAAATAATAAAAAACAAACTTAAATAAAAACCAACAAAGTTAGGTATAATAAAGTATGAGTAAAAAAAAAATCATTGAAATAACATTCCCTTCCTCAATAACTGAAACATAAAATAAATAATAATAATACAACAACCATATAATGTAATTAAAAGTAATTGAAAAATATTGAAGCATGACTGAGTATACTACATTTTCTCTGTTTTTTTCAAAATATTTATTATTAACAAAATAAAAAAGTTATTTATTTTTCTTGAAAAAAAAAAAATAAATATGCAATATTTTAAACAAGATTTACAATTTACATAAAAATTCAACTTCTCAATTTTCTATTATCAAAGAGTATGTATATCGTAGAAGGATTGAGTCTCATACAAAATATACCTATAAATTAAAAAAATGAAACAAAAAATCTTAAATCTCAAATGCTTTTAAAATATTAAAAATTATATAGATCTGTTCTTATTTTTAAAGTTTTTTAAACTTTTGTGACAGCGAAATTCTCAAAAAAATATAAATATAAGCTCACGGGGTTGTGATTTAAGATTCTTTGTTTAATTTTTTTAATTTATATTTTTTGTATGGGACTGAATACTCTATAATAAACATACTCTTTGCTATTATAGAGAAACTGAAATTATTTTTACCCTTATATTGAAAGAAATATATAATTTTGTTGGTATTATAGAAAGATTTAGTCGAATAAATGAATTTAATAAATTTATTACTTTTAATTTATCTATATTTTTGTTCTGAACTAGATTAAAATTGAAATAATAAGGATAAATATTGAAGATACTTTATCTTTAACTAACTTTTTTTATTTGATTACGCCCGAACTGTTCACTCAAATTATATGAAATTTTTAATTAAATTAAATATTATGAAAAAATTTATAGAAATTTCGAAAAATATTCCAAAAAATTCCAAGAAATTCAATGTTCCGGATTTTATTTCATTTTGCTCCAATAAAATTTTAGACTTCAATAATAATATTAATACCATTAATATAATAACAATGACAATATAATTTCGCCCTCAAGGAGATAAAATTTATTTCGATGTTTTTATTTAAAAAATAAAAATGTACGTCCTTTGTATCAGACTCAATTTTTTGCAATTCGCCCCCACTAAATTGAAAAAAAATGTATTAATTTAGTGAGAGTACCTATAATTATATTAATAATAATAATTATAATTGATATTTGATAAAATATCTTTCTTTCTTTGAAGATTTCATTACTTTTTTTTTGTTTGAAAAGCGAACAGACAGGTGTCACTCTTTCTTCGCAATATTTTTCGGTGTAAAAAGTGACAATTTTAAGTTTTTCGAAAATATCTCGAGGGAATTTTTAAACATTTTTGAGCCGATCTAATCTAAAGGTTACCAGAAATCTAGATTATTAAAGTAGTCCAAGTACTTGAAAATCTGTTTTTAAGATTTTTTTTTTATTAGGGTAGCTTAGGGTGTCCAAATAAAATAAAATCATAAATCTTATTCTCATAATTAAATTTAATTTTACAATAGAGAAACTCGTATGAAATGAAAATATCTTCAAAATATCACTGTTGGGTCATTTTAAGCGAATGAGAGCGCTGTCACATTGCTAAAGCTGCTGATTATTAGGGAAAAAAAATTTTAAACTAAAATAAAAAAAAATTGCCCTAAAATATTGATTGGAATAAAAAAAAATTTTTATATTGTATATTTTTTTTTTTTTAATAAACTAAGAACTTTTTAATAAGTTCAAAATCAAATAAACTTTTTTTTTTCTATGGTGAAATTTTATTTAATTTTTTTTTTTTCATTATAGTCAATTCTATACATTAAGTTTGGTTTTTATTTTATTTTTTTTTTTTTTTAGGAAAAATCTTTCTATGAAAACTTACATTAAAAAAAAAAAAAAATAGAAAGGAAAAAATAGAAAACAAAAAATAGTTAAAAAGGTACTATAAGTATATATATACACCTACATAAGTATACCGATTTTTTTATTTTTATATCGAACCAAAAGAATGTATTTTATTGGATTTAATTTTGAATGGCATTGGCATTTCTTTCTTAGTTTTTTTTTTATTTTTTTGTTAATTTAATGGCCTTTCTCAAAATTGAAATTAAATTTTTAGATTTGTTTTTTTTTTTTTTGTTAAAATTTTAAAATTGTTGTTACCAGACGATTTAAGGAAAAAAAAGTTAAAAAAAAAATATAAGTATATAAAAACTTTCAACAGAAGATTCTTTTTATTAAGTGGCCCCCAAAAGTAAAAAATAAAAATTTATTCTTGCAAAGACTTGCTTTTAAATGTTAAAAATATTTTTTAAGAAGCATTCGAGACTTCTCCAATCTACTAAATCAATACCTCATCCTAAAATTCAGCTTATTGGTCTCGAATGTTTTTTTTTTAAATATTTTGAACATTTATGCAAGTCTTTGCAAGAGTAAATTATTATTTTCTCCTCAATAAAAATCATCTTCCTGTTAAAAAAAATTTTAAAACTTGTATTTTTAGTTTGTACTTTTTAATTATTTTTAATCCCGGCAAATTGTTTAAATAAATTCCAATAGATGTCTCTATACTGTCTATACAATACAGTGACACCAAGTCAGAAAGAAACTTCAATAAAAAACATCTCGAATTTTATTGGTTTATTTAAACCCATTGGAATGGAAAATCTTTATAATGCGCACCCGCCTCATCATATATTATATGAAATATAATTTGAAAAAAATTCTAAATCTATCATTTAAACAGAAACAAGAGTTCTTATTTTTGATAAATGTATTTCAAACAATTGACGAAGTCCTCACAAATAAAACTGCGAAACGTACCTATATAATAATTTTCCACAATTTTCATTTGAACTTTTCAAAAATTTCAATTCAAAATTAAATAAACATTAAAAAATAGACCTCAAAATTTGATATAATTTTTATATTTGCTTTTTAATTTTTTTTTTGCCAATTGGCAATGACCTAGTTCTTCAAATATGGTAAAAAATAAAAAATAAATAAAATAGAAGGAAAAACTTATTTATTTTTTGAATTAATTTAAAAAATTATTGCAAAAGTTTCAACAATAAATTTTATTCCATTGCAGAACACAAGATTAATGTATCATTAAAAAAAAAAAGTTCACTTTAAATTTTTTTGTATGAAAACAAATTTTCCATTTTGTATACATTTGAAATATAAAATTTTTTTTTTTAATAAAGTTAGTATGAAAAATCAAAAAATAAAAATAATTTATAGCAATAAAGTAGTTAATAATAAAAGATTTTTTCCATTCCTCGAATTTAATTAACACGTATAAATTTCAGATTTATGTGGATTTATAGAATTTATATAGAAGGAATTCTGTTGCTTAATTTTAAACTCTTAAATTTGAAATATTCTTTAAATTGGATTTAGAAAAAAAGGACATAAAAATAAAATACCTTTTCATAGCTCAAAGTTAAGAATAAAAATATAAAAACCATCATGCATATAACTACAAATACTTGCTAAATTTAATTTATTTTTTAAATAATTTAAAATTTTTAGAAAAATATAAATTTCAATGCATTCATAATTGGAATAATACTATTAAATAAAGTCATGTCAAGATGTAGTGGTAGTGGTCATTATTCTATGACTGAACACATTCAATACCTACCTTGGGCTTAAATTTGATTGAATACAAGTTTATAACTTTCAGAATCACTAATGAAAAGAAAAATTTATATAATGCACACAATATTAGTTTCACAGAAATAAGATATTGTTGGAAAAAAAACCTTAACCGTTGGCCGGAATCAAAAGTGTTTGTTAAAAAAGAAAATTTAAATAAATTTTTTTTCGCATATCTTTTAAATCTAAAGCCTTAAATTTGTCTTTATTAGAATTGGATTTATTAAAAAAAAGGTTATATTTTTATTTCCTAATAAATATCTTTTATTTAGACAGTAGAAAAAAAAAAATTCAACCCAAAACACATTATCATATTAAATTTTAATGTCCTTTGGAACATAAAAAGTTTTCAGACTGCGATAAAAAATTCTATACTGAAAAAATCAACAAAGGCCAAAAAAGTAAATTGTTGTTTTATGCGTGTGTAATGTGAGAACATAATTAATTATATTGTTAACATAGAAATTTTATTTAAAAAAATATGCTTTTTCCTGTTAAATTTCAAAAATAAAACGTATTATATAAATTGCCTTGTTTTTTTTTTGTTTATTTTTAAACAAGAAAGCAAACAAGTTTTTTTAAAATACATATTTACCATATATTACCGAAAATAAAACAAAAGATAGGCTTTATTTGAAATTAAAATAAATGTTTATTATACTGATATTATTGTAAAAAATGTTGTTATTCGACACACCTTTAAAATCTATTTTATTATTTTTTTGTAAAAACTTTCATTATTTGTGAATGAATAATTTAAATCCTTTTGTCCAATTCAAGCCTTGTTGCCTAGAAATTTCTTACTTAGGGCTTAGGAATTGAGACCTTTTTAAAAAGACAAGTTTTTAATCCATCAAAAGTCAACTTTTGAATATAATTTATTTAAAATTTGACTTTTTATAATATTTTAATTCAGTATTGAATAAAATATCTACAATAATATAAATAACTTTATGAAAATTATATGTTTTAAACTATATTATTAGATTATTTATAATTTTCGCAAATAACAATCATTAATAAAAGGACTAAAAATTATTTGGGTATATATCATTTTTATTATATATGATTTTAAAAGTATATATATTGAGTTCACATCGTACTCTGAAAAGGAATGATATTATGATGTTTGCCAAGCTAGATTATTAATGAAAATTAAGTCTTTTTTTTTTCTTTTTTATTCTTTTAAAAGGATCATGATACAAAATAATTTTTTTTTTAATATGTACTATAAACAAAAAACATAATTAATATTATATTGTCTTCTCTATAAATTCATTCTTTGTTTTATTTAACAACATAATATTAGGAATTAAATTCAATTCAATTCAAAAAGTCTGTATTTTATTAGATGTATGTATATTTTTATTTGCATATCTTATATGTATTGTACAACATATATAACCTTAAAATAAATTTAATTTCTTTAGAATTATAATTTTCTTCTTTTTTTTATTTAATAACATTTTGAAAAATACTACTTACGTAGATATATGAAACCTAGACGGTTTAATGAAGCAAAATAGGAAAACAAAAAAAAAATCCTTTTAAATTCTATTAAAAATGAATATAATTTAAGAAAAGATTTGAATCCTCTTTGTCAATGTCATAAAGATGTATTTTTATAAAAAAAAAAAAAAAAACAAAATTAAATTGTTTCATGTTTTTATTCCAACGTTTCTATTAAGCTTTTTGACTTGTGATCTAAAAATTATTTCCTTTTAATAATAACTTTGTAACATATACCTTAGACTTCGAACTATAATGTTGTTAATCAAGTTGAAAAGGTTTGATTTTTGACATGAAAATAGAAAAAAAAATCAATAAGAATCCCTAGAGGGTTTTTTCTTTAACCTACAGCAATATAGTAAATTTCTCATTTATTATAGTTCTTTGAATAATAATGGCTTTTTAACACCAATTTATTTTTGTTACATTTTAGAACGTTGTCATTAGATTTAGTCTGCGGGATATAGGTACATATAAAAAATAGTTTTTCCACAGAAAAAATTTTCTTCTATATCGACTTCAAGATTCAGCATAATAATTGCTTTTACAAAAAAAAAAAACGTTCCTGAATTTGAAGGGCAAATTCATTTGTAAGGCATATATTTTTTTTCAATATATGATTCATATTCAAACATAAGCATATGTGTGCAATATGTGTATAAATAGTTATAAAAAATAATAATAATATAGACATCCTTAAGCGACTATTTTAATGGGAAAACAATTTTATATTTTGCTTCAGGAATCCAAGTTTTTTTTTATTATTAATATAATTTTTAGTAAAAAAAACTAAGTTGAAAAATTTATTAATAACAATATTTTAGTTGTTAGTTCATACTTTTAACATTAAAAATAAGTACTTCTGTAGAGTTTTCTTTCATAAAATAATTTTTTTTTTTTTATATATAATATTTATTTATTAAAATTTTTAGATTTTATTTTACTATTTCTAACAGCAACAGCAATATACATAATTGTCACAATCATGGAACAGCAGAAATGCCCACTTTTATGTAGTCTATCTGTTGACTTTTATACTTTAATTTTCTTTAGTCAAAAATTTTGAAAAATTCTGATTATATAGATATGTTTATTAGAATAAACTTCATCAACAACAAAATAAAATTTTTCCTTTTTAAAAGTTGCCAAAAAATTCAAATCCTAAAAGTTAAAAAAGCAAATGTCTAGATAATTTATAGATGTTTCATCATTAAAATATTTTTTTTCAGAAACAAATTTATCATTTGTGTAAAAAAATGTATATTCGGAAAATTTTCTTTTATGAAGATATTTTATATTATTTACTCTGTGATTTTTTTTCTTCTGCAGGATATAGTTGTTATCTATTTCTGAATTATATATACTTAAATAAACAATTCATAAAAAAGAAAACAATTTTTTTTTCCACATATGAAAAATTATTGTTATTTTTCCCTAAATATCCTTACAACATTATTATATTCTAGTTATACACTATGGATGCATGGTATATTTTCAAAGTTTTGTATACAAATAAATTTCTCTGGTTAAGATATCAATTTATCTAAGGACCTTAATATGAACGTCACGTGGTTAAGATTTTGACAGACAAGAATATTAATCAAAAAAGGATATTAAAGCTTATATTGCTATAATTGTTTTCAAAATAAATTTTATTCTTGTTATTATTCTTTATTATGTATTGTACATATATTCCTATCTATTCTATATGCATAACAAATTTCCATGAATCATAGACATGTAATATATTTTATATAATATTTTAATGAATTTGCATTTTCATGAAAATAATAACAAGCAAGAGAGTCTTTTATTTGCATTTTTATGGTTTATTTGTGTTTTATAAGATTAATGTACATTGTATACAAATTCAACATTAATATGTACTACGGTACGGTATAAATAGTAATTTTGGATAATCAATATTTTTGAATATAAAGTTGATAGGATTATGAGACTGATTTATGTTGTTATATCAGGTTTTTATTTTTTAGAAATAATTCACAAGTTTAAAGACCAAAAATCCTAAATAAATTCACCAACATTTATATACCATTCTTTATACATACATCATTAATTATAAGCCTATGATCTTGAATTTTCTACAAAAAAAGATGTTATTGAACTTCAAAGAAATAAAATTTACTGAGAAATTTTCATTTGTGGTTTTTTTTTTTTTTTTTTACTTTGATTTCCTGTGTTAAAATTCAAAACATATTAGTAGTTCTTATCATCTCTTATAAATAAAATTTAATTCCAATTTTCTTTTCAATGACTAGTTAACAATATAATCCTACCACCCCAAAAAAAAAACAAAATTTAAACATAAATTCTTTTCTTTTTATCTAAATAATTTTTTGGTTTTTCTTTTTTTGTTTTTTTCTTAAAGCTTTTTAGTACACGTGCCCCAAAAAAAAAAAAAAAAAAGAAAAAAGAATTTATTAAATAAATATACATAAATATAAATATGTATATAGCTTTTGTATTTTTATTCATTCTCAAGAAGATTGAAATCATATTACACATACGTATGAATGTAAGTATACCTACCGATTAAAAATTTGTTTCGAGAAAATTGAAACGGAAAGCTTTTCTGAAAATTTTCTGTTGAGTCTGAATACATATTTTTATTTTTTTTTTGTTTTTATATACAACAAAAATATATAAATATTGTATTTAAATGTCAGCATCCGAACTTGAACTTTACTGCAGGGAAAATATTTCTATGTATGTATACAATATCAAAATTTTTATGTTCCACATTATGATTTCCCCTCAGTAAACTGAAAATTAAGTTTGTTTTAGACGACAAATTGTGAATTTTCTTTAATATTTAATAAAACAAAATAAATTCTTTTTAATTATTTTTAAATATTATATTTTATTTTCAATTCAATCGAATTATAAAATCACTTTGTTACAACTAATAAACATTTAGCGCGGAAGTGTAAAGCTTGATTATAATATACTTTGATTTTTAAAATTAGGCTCTGCGGTTTCTTTTACTTTAATTTCCGTAGATTCAATATATAAGAATAATATTTGAAAAATAACTGAATGAATTTGGAAAAGTTCAAAAAACCATAACCAACATATTCAAACTTTAAATGGAAAATATGATGAAAAAGATAATTCTTTATTCAAACCTATCCCTTTTATGTACAAAAAAAGAAAAGTATACAAAAACATGATAAAAAAAAATTAATTTTCCGGTATCCAGATTTTTGTATTATAGTGTTACTGATAAAAAAATTTTATAGATTTTACATAGGTATTGTGTAGAAAACAAAATGAAAATATATACATAAATTATCTCCCACATATAAGAAAAATTTTGTTTATATCAACTTTAATATTATTTTCCCCTTTTGTTTCTTCTTACAAAAAATTAAAATCCACAAAAACCACAAAATTTTTTAATTTCGAGATCTATGCTTTTATTTTCTTTCTTTTTTTTTTTTTTTTTCGTTGTTTTCATGAAAATCTTCAGTGGTTTTGAAAATGATTCAGTTCAGATAGAATTTTCATGAAAAACGGTTGTCATTATCGGAAAACATAAATTAATTTTTTATTATTTTCTTCTTATAAACAAATGAAAATTTGTTAATATAATTTTTTATTTTATTTTTTTTTTGCAAAAAATAAATAAAAAACAAAATTGCTACAAAAAAATTGATTAAAAATTGTAATATTTTTTTTTTTTTTTTAATTTTTTTTAATTTTCCTTTCCTTTAGTTTTTATTATTTTTAATAATTTTTTTTTTTTTTTTATTATATTATTTTTAATTTTATTATTAATAATATAATAAAAAAAATTCGTATAAAAAAAATTAATTAATTAATATAATAAAGTCAATTCTTCGCTGAACATTTATATAAAAAAAAAAAAAAATTATATGAAATTTTATTTTGAAAATAAATAAAAAACCACCCACAATTTTAAAGATTTAATTTTATTTCAATTTTTATTTATTACTCATTTTTTTTGTTGAAAAATAAAAATAAATTATAAAAAAAAAAAAAACAAAGTTTAATTATATAAATCTAAAATTGTGACAAAAAAATTTCAAATTAATCCTAAAAATAAAAAAAAAAAAATTTTTTTTTTAAACAATTAAAATAAAGTTTCCTGCTTGTACAAATTAAAAAAAAGAAATATTTATATATAAATATATAAATATATAAAGTTTATAAAAATACTCAGACAAAAAAAATAAAATTTATTTATTTTTTGACACATAATCACTTACAATAAAATTTTACTATAATAATATTATAATAAATAATAATAAATAAGGTGTGACAGTAAACATAAATGTGAATTAAAATTATTAATTACTTAAGGAATTCCCTTTTCTTTGAGGAAATTTTTTTTGTTTTTTTAATAAAAATATAAACAAACTTGAAGCTTTCAAAAAACTCTCTCTCAATTAAACCATTAAACCAAAACAACTTACTACATTCATTTATACTGAAATTAAAAAAAAATATAAATAATTGTTACAAAAAAAATAAAAAACTGTTATACTTACATGTTGTTATATTAATCTTACTTCTTAGAAGTTATTAAGATTTTTAATATATTATAATTATTATTAAATAATAAATTCACAAAAAATTACGAATTTCTAAAAAAAATAAATAAATACAATTTCTAAAAGTTAACTAAAACAAGTTTCAATAATTAATTAATTATTAATATTATATAAATTAAAATCTTAAATTATAAAAATAAATAATAAAACTGTTATACAAAAAAAATCTATAAAATGTTATAAATAAAAAATAAATAAATAAATTGCAAAAAATAATTTATAAAATAAATCAAAAAAATTAAATTGTACTTCCTCATATTTTTAAATAAATTAAATAAATAAAAATTAAATAAAATTAAAAAAAAAAACAAGATTAAAAAACAATAATAAACAAGATTTTTTAATTGCTGAAAGTAAACAAAAAAAAAAATTAATTTCTAAAATTGATTAATCACTCTAAAGAATTTATCAAAAAACATAAATTTTAAAATGAAATTAATATTTTAATAATTTTTAAAAACATAAAAATATCAATGTTTATTATTGATGTTAAATGAGATAAAAAAAAAAAATTAGTATTAACCCCAACAAAAAAAAATTTTGAATAATTAATTTGAAAATAAAAAAATTTTAAAAACAAATTTTCGTAAAAAAAAAAAGTATGTTAATTTTCGTAAAATTTCTGACATATTGGCTTAACTTTTCATATTGGATTAGAGTTGAAAAAAAACCACTTTTAATATTTTTTTGAAAACCGTGTACATAATTATATTTAATACAATTTTTACTTTTTGGTTCTTCTATGCGTGAAATTATAAGTATACATAAGTTCAAGTAACACCCATCTCAAGATAAAAGTGGCGGGAATTTCATATTTTATATCATCATAAGTACATTGTGATTGTATATATACCCAAAAATGGTTTAGAAATTGAATTTTCCATTCTAAATATACAGGAATTCGTTGTCAATCAAAAATAATATTCAAATCTTCGTAAAATCAACAAGTACAAAATTATTGAAATTATTTATTATTCATAAAATAAAGTTGATCAATATTTATAATATATTCAAATATATTTGATTTACATGATTGTCTAGGTTTATTTTAAATATATACATATTATATTTATTTTTATTTCCTAGAAAAAATTGTTTTTTCATGATTTCTACAAACATTAATTTGAATTTTTTTTTTTTTTTTATTTCAACTTTATTTTTATATTTATATTAAAATATTAAATATTTCATGTTCATTTTTTTGACAGCCTAAATATATTCTTTTTCACGTAATATCTCAGTTGTCATGTATAATATGAATAAGAAAAAAAAATTACATAAATTTCTAACTTTCTTGAAACTTAGTTGAATATTTATGAAAATTGTTTTGCCAACTTTTATAAAAATAAAATGATACCTAACTATGTATTTACTTACATGTACAAGAAATAAAAATTTACATCTGAAAAAGAAAACATATTTAAAATTAACAAAAAAAAAAAATCCCTGAGGTTTCGAACTTAATTTCCTCAAAAAAGATAAGCTAACCTTTTTATTTTTTATTTTTTTTTTTTGTTTTCAATTTTGTCTGATTATTTTTGCCTGGTTAAATATTTTTTTTTTTATTTTATTTTTAGAAATTGATTGAAAATAAAAACAATTTTATTTTTTGGCTTGGCAAAACATGTGTAGTTACACACATATATTTATCAGTTACTATTATTATTGTCAATATTAATCCCCATATCCCTAAGATTTTTTTTTATTTGAATTAAGATAAAAAATGTTGAATTTTTTTTTATAAAAAGGTTGAAATTTTTTAATGCCCATTTTGTTCAATATAAAATTATATTTTATTTCTGTTTTGAAATTTCGTTTGCGCTCCAAAATTGAATGTCACATGTTGAATTTCCGCGTGATACTGTTGTACATGGAGTCCTGAGCGACTGAGGATACTTTTAATATGTGACATTTGATTTATTTTCAATTGTTTCAAATTATATGAAATAATTTAAATCTAACAATAATTGAGAGACGTTTTAAGTGTATACGAACCTATGTCATCAATCCTAAATCAATCAATCCTAAATATCAACTGAATGTTCAGAACTTAAATTGATTTTCTAAAGTAAATGAAATAAACTTTTATTTCATTATTATTTTTTATTTTGCTCATTCAAGCCACCCACAAAATATGCTCAGCTGTTTTGAAAATTAATTTTTTAACAATGAAAATGGAAAACTAAATTGTTAAGTGAAATTTGATGAGCCCAATTTATTTTCCTAGATATTGATTATTTCAATTTCAAAAAAATATGTATATATGTATACCTTACAATAAGTATATAATACATTATATACTTACTACATAATAAGTGTATATATACGTAATATTTGTTTTCCTTTTTTGGTGCTTTTTTTTTTATTTTATTTTACACTCATTATTAAAAAAAATAAATATTTTTTTTAAAAATCTGAAAAAAAAAAAAATAATAAAATAAAAAAAAAATAAAAAACAAAAATATTTTCCTCTGGCCACACATTTTTTACTAATTTAGTTAAAAATAAAAAATGTAATATCTTGTACAAGAGGAAATAAAATAAAAAAAAAAAATTGCATAAAATATGTCCTTCAAATAAAAATTTATAGATTCATGTGAACGTGGAATAGTTTATTTTTTTTTTTTTTTTCATTAAACGAAAAATCTTATTTTTAAGTTTCTTTTACACACACGAAATTCCACTTCATATTTTAAATCAAATAGAAGTATATAAAAACTAAATACTACATTAAATACAAGTTGCAGTGTAAAAATGTAGAGTAGTTTTTCTTGTATATTTTTCTCTTTTTTTTTAACTATTTTTAGAAGTTTATGAAAGTTTATCCCAAAGAACTGATTTTAAACACGCAGAAAATGTTAAATGAGTTTCCTTTAGTAATAAAAAATATATTTTTCAATGGAAAAACTTCTTTTTGTGAAGTTAAATAACAAAAAAGATTTCTCATCATATAACAACTGAGAAGGAATATATAAAAAAGATTAAAATCTCTATAACTATAACTATGAAAACAAATTTTTAATTCTCAAAGTATTTTCTATGCGAAACTAAACATTAACTATACCTTTAAATTGTGTTGTTTTTTTTTAAGTATAAAAATAAAAGAATTTACTGCAAATATAAAGCCATATATACTATAATAAACTCGATTGAATAAAAGCTTAAAAGATTTTCCTCTTATTAATCTAATCTATTTTTTTGTCCGTGAATATTGTTTACAAAATATGAAATTTAATTTTAGTAGAAGTCTAAAGTACAAATAACATATTATTAAGTTTATTTTTTAACTACTTTAATAATGATGATAATTTTCCGTAGAATATTATTAAAAAGTTATTTTCACTTGTAAATTAATAATAAAAAAAAATAAATGTGACGACAATGATAAAGATTAAGGAGCAATCTTGAAAATAAAATTGAGACAATTTTTTCACATGAAAATTTAATGAAAATTGAAAAAACGAGAAGATAAAATGGTTTTATTTTTCTTATATGTTCCTTCTTCCTATCTATCTTTCTTTAAATTTTTTTTTCGACTTTTTATACATACTTGTTCCATGCATATATTATTTATTTTTTTTTTTTGGAAAAAAATAAATTTTAAATTTACAATTTTGTATCTTTTGACATTTGAGAAACAGAATAAAAATATTTTGTAAACATATTTCAAATGTCTGTGTGGTTTGTTAAAAATGTATTTTATTTATGTGTAGTGAGGTTGGCACAAAAATGAATAAAATTCATGAAAAAAATTCTTGTTTATGTCAAAGTAAACAAAGTAATGTATTTATAATTGATGAAATGAAATTGGGTTGCAATAAATAATATTAAGATATCATTATCAGATTCTGCTGGTAGAATTAAAAATATTTTCGTTATAAGGAAGCTCTAGTTATTCATTGAGCCGTGAAATTGTGGAAAAATTATAGCCAGAGAAGTACTACAAAAAATTTTTGAGTAATTATCAATATTAAACCTTTATATTAGCTAATTTTTGAATATTATTCAATTTACTTAATAAAAATTAAATTCGATATTCTCAACCTCAAATTAATGTTCAAACAAAAATTCAATTTTCTTTCCGGTCATTTAGTTTTAATGCTGATGATTCCTATATAATTTAATTTTTTTTTACATAACTTTTAACTTTATGATTGAAATACTTAAGATAAAAATTAAATTATCTTATAAAATGCCTATTAAATGTTATATCAAATCATTAAAATAAATCTTTATGTTTTATAAATTATTTTTGAAAAGCCAAAAACAGTATTTTGTTTTTTTACAATTTTTATGGAAATTTGTAATATTATAACCATTAGGAAACACATAATTTTATCCATTTTACCAAATTTGTTTTCAGGAATGGACATATTAAAAGATTTTAATTTTCTTTGTTAAATATCCAGTAACTATCGTTTTAAATTAAAAACAAAATTAATACTTTCAACTATAGTTTTTTTTTATTCATAAATAATTGACATTCTTCGACTTTGTGCACCCTGATGTAAATAAGTTTCCTTCCTAAATCAATATACTATACCTATTTTATAGAAGATTTTATTTGAAAATTATATATTTATTTATTAATTTTATTCTTATTTTTATTACCTTTTTTATTACAAAAATTCTACTTATTGTTTTTCTCTATAAACCTTGAATAATTCTAGAAATACTGGTAAAACCAGAACATTTGCTTTAAACGATTTCATTTCTTAAGCCAATTTCCTTTTTATGTTTAAAATTTAAATGAGCGATTAATGAAAACAAAATGATTTTCTTTTTTTTTTTTTAATGATTTCTTCAAGGATTTTCATTGTAATTACAATAATTTGAAACATAAATGTGCTTTGAATACATAATTAGAAGAAAAAAAAAAAGATTTTTTTTTCTTATACCTACTTATATAATTTGAAATAAAATATTTGGTTTTTTCATTGCATTAATTTTCGCCTATTTTGTTGATTCTTTTCTTTTCTTTCTATTTGATTGATTTTTATTGAAATTCAATTTAATTTTCCTTACTTCAACTAAATTGAAGGAAAATTCTTTTTTACTCAAGAATAACGAGTCCGAAAAGTGATTGATATAAGGAAGAGCTAATAACCCTAATAACCCTATCCAATAACTTTTTTTTTCAATAAATCTTTGGGGTTATCAAGAGTTAACTTAACCTGCAAATTAGCTCTATAAGAGAATTCGATCCTTTTAGTAGAAAGCTTATGTATTCTAGTAACTATCTACAAGAATAATCTGCTAGTTGGGAGTTCGAATGAAAAAATCTTACGAAAATCGTATTTTCCTTTCCATTCGAGTGAAACTTGGAACTCATTAAACTTCATCAAAAATGATTTTTGTAAAATTTTTAAATCAATATCCGATGTGGCTTCCATCGAATAATGTTTTTCATTGTGGCTTTCATTTGCTCGAAAAACGAATTTAATAGGAAAATAAATTGTACACATGTTAAGAAGTAATTTCAATGATTAATAAATAATAAATAATTTTTTGCTTTTTATAATCATATGAAATAATAAGTAAATGAATGAAAAAATATAAAAAAGATTTTCTTTAAATCCTTGAAATTATTTTTTCTTACCTTTATTTTTCTTGGTTTATAAGAAAAAAAAAATAAAATAAAAATTAATAAAAAGGAAATTACAATAAATGTAATATTTATAGAAAAATATAATTTGTAAATCGTTAACATAATTTTTTTTTTTTTTTCGTATAATATTTTTATAAATATTTATATAATTTTTTTTTGTTCGCATATTAAATGAAAATAATTTTGAAGAAAAATAATTCTTGTTATAATAAAACTCAGTTATTATTATCTTTTATTTGTGTACATGAAGATTATACTTTTTATAGTCAATATTACAAGAAAATATGATTTATTTCTGCCTATAACATCTGTGTTTATATATTAGCCCCAGTGAGCACATATATAAATCTTATAATGAAAGATTTAAGAATTGATGGCTTATTGGAAATTTCTCATAATGTTAAGAAGATGTACAACGATGTTATGAATACATTTCCCATTAAAATTTTCATATTTTAATTTATCTTAAATTTTTTTCTTTAATTATTATTTGGTTGAAAAAACTTAATAATTTGATCCTAGTAAATCGTTGTTTTGTATTTATTTAATAATTATATATTTTCAACTAAAACACATAATTCAAGGACATATATGTACATCTCTGTGGTAGTCCATAAGCAAGATGTACATTAATGTATTTCTAAATTAACAATTATGAGAAAAATATAAAAGGTTCAAATCTAATAAACTTTTATTTTTTATATATTTTTTTTTAATATAATTTTTACTATTGCATGTTTTATATTTTATATTATGTTTTCTAATTGTCACAAAGTTAATTAACTTGATTCACAATGTCAAATAAATGAAATATTCTTTAATTTTATTAGATTTATTATATTAAGAAATCTTAAGTAATTTTCCACGGTTATAGAGATCATTAAATGGTAAAGAAAAAAAAATCTTTTACTCGTTTTCTTTTTTTTTTTTGGCTCATCAAATAGACTGGAAGAACCAAAGAGGAAAAATCTGTGTACATTTATATAAAAGAGAAAATTTAATTAAGCAAAAGAAAAATATATATAAGGTATATGGGCAAAAATTAGATTTTTCCGTACAAAGAAAAATCTCGTGATAAAAATTGTTTTTTTTTGCTACTTATATTTTCGTTAGAAGGATTGATTGCGCTATGAGATAAAAAAAAGAAAGGAAAATTTATATTCTTTTGGGTTGCGAAAATGAAAAGATAAGAAAATTAGAAAATCTGAAACTAGATAAATAAACCTTTAAATCTGATCTGAGAACTACGACAATTCCCGAATGAATTTATTGATATAAGCAATAATTTATAGTAACTCTACATAAATTTTCATAAAGCAACAAATTTTTTTTTCAAATTTCGTAAAAAACAAATAATTCGTTCTTTATTTATTTTTATTTTAATATTATTTATGATGGATATCCTTTTTTCAGGATTAATTGTTATGAATACAGTATATAATACATAATACATAGAATTTATTTATTGAAGACAACAAAACATAAAAATATATATTTAAAGTAAAAAAAAGTTATACATATATATAAAGATATATCATATTTTTGGAATCCCTAAAATTAAAATTTAAGTAAAAATATCTATTTTTGTGGAAAAAAAAAGGAAAATTTATTTTTTCAAAATATAAGAACAAAGTTATTTACAAGAACTTTAACAAATAAAAGAAGGATTCAAAAGTAAATATTCTGAAGATTATTTTTAATTTTTTTTTGGAATTGAGGAAAAAAAAAATTTTTTTCCCCTTTTTAAACAAACATCAAGCTTCGACATAAGAATTCTAATTTTTGAAAAAGCATATTTGAACTTAACAAAAAAAAAATCATCAAAGAGAATCATAATAATCTTCAAAAAAAAATTTTTGTAAAGATATACAATTTAAAAATTAAATATAAATTTATAAGCTTTAATTGTTGCAAAAAGTTCAAAATTGCTTTAAGTGTTAAAAAAATTTATTTTTTTTTATCAAAAATCCAAAGTTTAAAAATAACATAAATTTTAAAAGTACTATATAATACAAAATTCTCACTTATAAATATAAAAAATTAACAAATTTTGAAGAATTGAAAGAACAAATAAATCAAAAAAAAAAAAAAACTTCCCAAACTTAAAGGGCTTTCAATTGTTTTGAAGAAATACAAAAAAAAAAAAAAAAAACCGAGAAAAAACTTAAACTTTTGAGCGAGTAAATGTTAATTGTTCAGTACAGACCATTAGATACAAAAATAATGAAACCTATAGTGCCGAATATACGACGGCGACGTCGTTGTGAAAAACATCATTTAGAATTATATCGTGATCAGCCGGATGTGGTGCCATGTTGGGATGCTATACCAGCACCACCAATAACACCGCCGCCAGCATTTTTGGTACCAGGCTTTAAAAGACCATCACCTAGTCAGGGGGAAGGTATGCGCTTAAGAAATTCAAACATAAATTCAATATTAAAAACTGCATCAAATAAAACAATTGCAATTACTAAAAAATCACCAACTGTTTCATGGCGTCGAGGTAAGATTGAAAATGAAAAAAAAAATTAATATTTTGATTTTGGTTTTTTTGTTTTTTTAAATTATGCTAAAATTTTTTTTAACGTAATATACCATTTAGTTAATATGGAAAAATTGGATTGACTTTGATAATTTGATAATATGATTTTTTTAAGGGCATTTGTAATTCCATTTTCCCTTTGGCAGCAGCTTATAATAAGTAAAAGGTTTTCCAGAAAGATTTCCATTAAAGATTTTGCAATATTTATGTAATTGAGAGATGAGGAAAAATTAAAGATTTATAAAGTCCTACGCAATTAAGTTGGCAAAAGAAATTTGGTATAAAAAAAATAAAGTTATGATAATCAAATTTCAATGAAATTTTCCTTTTACTATATTAAAGAAAATTAAATTTATCTTTTAATCATAAAAAAAATTATTTTATTTACTTTTTTTTTTTTTGAGAGTCAAAAAGCCTCTTTCTTTTTTTTTTAATGGAATAAAACATATTATATATGTGTCTACTTGTATAGTACATTGAATATAACATAGGTAAAAAAATTTAGGATTAATTTGAAAAATCCATTAGAAGTTCATTTTAATGGATCTGAAAATATTTTATGTTTTTTACTACACTTTGTTGGTTTGTATCTGTCTGCAAACGTCATGATGTCTCTTTAATAGTACAAAAATAATCTCAATGCTTTAAATAACGATGTACATATAATCTTGTATACATGTAACATTGTATCTATCAATTTGCGAATTAAGTACCGAATAATTAAAATATGCTAAATCGATCTGGTACTAGCATATTAATATATATTAAACCATTTAAGGTTTCTGGACACAACACAATAAGCATATTATAAGTTTAATTTATACTTATTATACATATAAACAATAACATATTATGCATATAGCGACCCAAAACAAAATTAATAACCCATAACACCTAAAAATGGTTGATGCTGACCGACAAAAAAATATATTATTTTTTTATGCTAACTTAATATCATAATAATTGCAAAAGATAAAACACTCTTAAGCGTTAACAATGTTTAAAAAATTCTTTTCGGACGATTGAATATTGTTGAATTTGCTGAATTCTACAACAAAAAAAATTATTATTTGAATCGCACTTAATTGTGATAAATATAGTGTAAAATTGTTATAAAGTTCAAATCCATTTAAATTGATAAATAATTTTCGGTTTAATTATATTTTCTGCCCAAACATTGCTCAAACTCATAAATTATTTTCAAATTGAAAACTGCAAGAAGGAATATGTATAAAATTTACAAATTTTAAATTATGTTAAGGATATTTCTCATTAATATGACATATAAGTGCTGTAGTTTCATTAAATAATTTTATTTCTATAATACACGATCATCTTTAAATTCAATTCAAAAATTTAGTAAAAGTTCGCTCTGATTTTGGTATGCATGGAATGTTCCAGAGAATTTCAAAATCCAAAAATAAACAAAATTTAAAAAAAAATTAGAATAAAAACAAAAATATCTTAGTGAACTAAATGCATTGCACTGAATCTCTGCCTTCAATATAACTCACACAGTCTAATCATTATTTAAGCCAACATTATTAATAAGAGTTGTTGGCTTGAAACAAATTCAATTTAAGGGATTTTTCCAATGTACACAGATACTTCTAATGTTTTCATTATATAGACATTACACAGAGAAAAATAGTACTAGGTAAAATTAATCAGATTGCCTTATTGAGCTATTTTACCATGAATTCTTATTGAAATTAATAAATAATGTTTTATTTCCATAGAGAAATCCTTTTGATTTAATGAAGAAAATCTTATAGAACATTCTAATAGGTTTTCATATTAATTTTATATAGAAAATCATATTCTGTTTTCGAAACAAATGATATTCTTATTGTTATCTAGTTTTAAAAAGACAAACTCATCGAAAAATAGATTTTCGGTTACAACGATGTAAGGTTTTGAAACTATTTTTGTATTTTTATTTATATAATAAAACGATGCAAGGTTTTTATTTGTTTATAAAGTCACCAGTATACATAATTTATATTTTCTATTTTGCACACACCCATAATTTTAAGACTATAGCTGAGTGGTAGAGTGTTTGATTGCAATGCTATATGTCGAGGTTCGAATGCCGAACAAGGCATAAAAAATTAAAATCGAAATTATTAAAAAAAAGAAAATTAAAAAAAAATAAAATTAAAAAAATTAAAAAAAAATAAAAATAAAAAATACAAAAAAAAATAAATAAAATTTTTTTTTTCTAATTCTTATTGAAATCAAAAAGATTTCTTCTTAATAGTATAACGTTATCATGTAAAATACAAGCCAAAATTTTTACAAGATTTTCTCTATGGTTTTGATATGACGTTCTTCTTGGAAAAAAAAGGAAGAGAAATCTTATTACTTTTCTTCTATTTTAAGTGGTAGTTTTTGCTCTGTGTATATGTTTTTTTTTATATCTTGTATAAATATGGTAATTGAACCCAAAACCTATAAAATGTTATGTTCTAGCAATAAATTGAAATCTCAAGAGTCTAAAAAAAAAATTTTTTTTTTGTTACAAAATTTATATTCATTTCTTTTTTTGTCTATTTACTTGGAAAAGACAAAGAGGAAAATATTTTTATGTTGTTCTTCCTTTTTTCAATTTTTTTGCAAAAAGAATATGAATACACGCAATTTTTGAAGTAAAAAAAAAAAAAAATTTCAAAAAATATATATGGTTTTCAAATTTCTTTTTTTTTTCTATGGTTTTATTTAATTTTTTTTTTTTTCTTCTTTTAATAGAAGAAAAATTTATTTTTAAATAAGGTTTCATATTTTATGATAGAAAACTTTATTTGAATATTAAATACTGCTTTGTGTTCAGAAATCTAAATTACTTTTATATATGTGTAAACATACAATATATATGTACATACTGTTGGGAAAGTTATTGGAAAATTTTAAATGAAAAAAGAACAAATTTTCTGAAGAAAATATTAAGAAGTATGAAAATTCTTGGAAAAATACAGGGTCTTAGAAATTATATTTTGAAATTTAATTCACGTATAGGTTGGATTTTATGGCCTTAAAGATTTCTTTTTGTTTCGGTAGCTTGTATCTTTTCGCAGTGAAATTATTGACATCAGAAATCAGTAAGAAATAGAATTTAAAGTGCATACTTTCTAAACCAAAATCAGCTAAAACCTAGTACATAAAACTAGAATGAGCAACTCGATTTGTAGACACTAGGAGATAGTTTGAAATCTAGCTTCCAAAATTTACCTAAATTTAATGTTAAAATACCAAACTTCGTTCCCACTGGAATCTAGTAAACCTAACTAAATAAACTGAAATCTAGTTTCAATAATTTAAATCTATAGCAAGGAGAAATAGATAATAATTGCAGAAACTAGATTTTAATAATTCTTAAAATTTGCCTACAACTATATATTCTAGATTTAAATTTTCATAATTGTAATCTACACTCTAGAAAATCGATAGTTTTGGTCGTAATTTTACGTCGATTATAATGGTAATTTTTGATGTAATATTACCCTCGTTATTTAAGATTCAACTGATAAAGGCGTAAAAAAAATAAAAATCACAAAAAATAGTAAAATTGTACAAGTTGTATATTTTGTACATTAAAATAAGGGTAAATTTGTTCGTCTTTGTTTAAAAATTTACTCTTTTTGTATAAATTTACCCTTGTTGGCTTAAAAATATGCACTGCTTGGTTTAAACTTAAAATTTTTGACTTAAAAATATAAGCTCCTTGGTGTAAGCTTACACTCCTTGGTTTAATATCTGAACTCCCTGTTGTTAACTTACATCCTGTGGCTTAATAATATGTGCTCTGATATAAATTTACGTTATATGGTTTAAAAATATACACGCCGTTTTGTAAGCATACGTTTTGTTGCTTAACATTGTACACTCTTGGTCTAAATTTACACCTGTGGTTTAATAATGAAAACTCTCTAGTGTAAACTTAAACTCTGTGGTTTAATACTGTTGTACTCTATGCTGTAAACTTACATTTTATGGTTTAATGTATAGACCCTCCAGTGTAAACTTAAACTCTGTAGTTTAATGTGTACACTCCAGATGAAATTTAAACTCTGGGATTTAAAAAAGTACATCAGAGTTGTAAGTTGTAAGCATGTTAGAAATCGCCAACACACCACACAGAAAATGTGTATACCAAATTTATATTTTCTATTTTATATGGTTTTTAAATTTCAATACCGTGGCCTAGTGGTAGTATTGGCTGATTGCAATGCTAAGGACGCAGGTTCGAATCCCGAAGACGGCATAAGAAAAATTCAATAAGAAGAAATTAGAAAAGAAAATAATAATAAAAAAAAATCAAAGAAAAAAAATTCAAAAAAAATTCAAAATTCAAAAAAAATAATAAATTAAAAAAAAAAAATTCCAAAAAAAAGAAAATAAATTCAAAAAAAGAAAAAAAAAGAAATCCAAAAAAATTTTTATTTAATTTTTCTTATGCCGTCTTCGGGATTCGAACCTGCGTCCTTAGCATTGTAATCCGCCAACGCTACCACTCAGCCACGGTATTAAAATTTAAAAATTTTTTAAGTCTTTTTGGTGTAAATTTAAATTACAACCTTTTGGCGTAATTTTTTGTTTAATATTACGACTTTATGTTTAAATTTTCTCTATTGGAAGTAATTTTGCGTTAATTTCGCGTAAACTTTGATGTAAAATTATTCTTTTCTAGAGTAATTTTACGTTACACCAAAATGCGTAAATATTTTGTGTTACACATGCAGAGTAAATTCAATAATTGAGCTTCTCAGCTAAAAACATGTAGCTAGGAAATAACCAATTTTGGAAAGCCAATTTTGGTTTAAAGAGTACATATTATAGCAACCAAAAATTTATACTTTTTTACCATAAGCTTATTTTTGTAAATTTTACAATTTCCCTTTGTAAGCTTTTGTAGGAAAAATTAAAAAAACTGGACATTGGTTACAAGAATTAAATATAAATACATCTTCGAATGGTATATATATAATGAAATATCTATAAGAAATTAACAATAATATAAAACAGAAAACCAATAAAACCCACAATGACAGTCAAAGATCCTAAAATGTTTCACTCAAACAGTAAAAAATAAAAAATAAATTTTTAATTAATGTTAATTTAATAATAAATAGTTATTTTCCCTTAATAAAACGAAAAAGATTCCTTAAAAGCACTATGTGTCCTTTACAATTATAATTATAATCAAAAAAAGAAGAAAAAAAACCAACAAATAAACTATAAAAAGAATATTTTACGTTTATTCTAAGGACAACGAAATTAAATATCTTAGAAAATGAAAAGTCAAGAACATTTTTATTATTGTGATTAAATTTTTGCCATTATTTTTTTGTTCGAATGTGTATGTCAAAAAATACTATATATGCATAAAGAAATTTGTATATATTATACTACATATTTGTAAATGCATGTATTATAATATTTTTATAACAACTATATATATTTTTAGTGCTAACAATATGATTTTTGTTTTTTTTTTTTTTTATTAGACTAATAACCTTTTTTTTTTTTGGTGTTCTTTTTGTGAAGCTTTTAATAACAAGAATCTCAAATAAGAATCTTATTAGAAATATTAAATTTATCCCCCTTATCAAGTGAAAGTTAGTTAAGAAGAAATATATGTGTGTATATTTTTCTTTTCTTACAATTTTCCATTTTTTTTTTTTTTTTTTTCAGATGGAAAATATATTATATCCTTTTCTTATGTTAGCGTAGAAAAAATAATGTTTTTTTTTTTTTTTTGCTTTTTATGACTTTCAAAAAAAAAAAAAAATGTTTTTCTTTGAACAACATTGAGTGGGAAAATAAAACAAGTTAAGAAGAAAAAACACAAAATTCTCGTAAAAAAAAAAAGAAGAAAAATCTCTATAGTCATATGTTGGGTTGTTGAAAAAATGTTGACCTTTTTTATTTTTTTCGATTTTTTTGCTCTTTGGAAAATTTTTTGTTGCTGTAATTATATTTATTATTAATGTTTTATTATTCTCTGTTCATAATTTTTTGTGAATTTAATATTTAGTATATACATATATTTATTCTTTTAGATGAATTTTGTGTGTTTTACTTTGAAGTCCTTTTTTTTTTTGTTGTTTTTTTATTTTTGTTCGTTAAACATTTTATGTCATCTCAAAAAGGGACTGAAAAACAAATTTTAATAACTCTTTCAGTGAAAAAACTTTTCTTTCTGTGAACTCTCTAGGCATTCCTTGAAAAGTTTTTTTTTTTTAAATTAAAACTTTTTTAAACATAATTTTTAATTTTTTATTTTAATTTTGAACTAAAATTGAATTAATAAATAATTGAATATTTTTAAGAAGAGGTTATTTTTGAAAGAAAACTTCAAGCCTCTTTCTTGCCTCCAATCTAGAACTTCTTGATTCGAATCCAGGCCTGATTGAGAACATTAAATCATCTCAAAATTAAAATTTCCAAAATATAAAAATTTTATCTTAAAATTTAGTACAAATTTGCTGCTGCAGGCTAAATAAGCATGATATTTTATGTATAATACAATATTAAATTCCTATACTTTAAATAACAGACTTAAATTTCAAACATCCCAAACATATTTTCTTTCCTATATATTTACAACGAAATAAAATGAACATAAATATTTTCTTTTGAAATTTTATCTCAATTTTATTAAAAACCTTTTTTCCACATATTTATTTCTTAATATTTTGTACCAGTGTCGATTTAAAAGAAAAATCTTTGATAAATAAGTTTTCGGATAAAAATGGTATTGATTTTTTTAACATTAAGAAATTTCTTCTTTTTTTTTTTATTAAAGTTTCTCACTTTCAAACAAAAAAAAAGGATACATTGTTAAAATAAAATAAAATAAAGTAAAAAGAAAATATCAAATATATAATGTAGCAAAAAAAGAAAGAAAAAAAAAATAAACAATAAGAGAATTATTTTGACATGAAAAATGAATGTCGTTATAAAAAAAAAAATTCTGTAAATAGCACCAAATTATATTTCATTTAAGGTTTTCTTATTTTATAACATTTTCGTATTCATTCGATGTTCGTCATGCCAATTATTCTTTCCATAATTTTTTTTTCCTTCTTTTAACATGTTGTGTATACATTATAAGACCAATTTTTTTTTTGGGTATTTTATTAAAGAAAATTTAATGATCGCAGTCAAATGTCATGTAAATTAATAAAAAATTGTATATCAATATAAAGTAAATTATCCTGCTTATACATTTGAAATTATTTCTAGATTTTAATTAATTAAGATAATCGACAGCATAGTTCACCTGTAGACTAGACCTAAAATTAGCTTTAATATTGAATCCAGTTTACTTTAAAAAAATTGATTGACTAAAAATAAATGTCAAAATTTTAGATTTTTGCAGCTTCAATTTTTGAGATATTCTAAATGTACCTTAATATAAGCATTTTCCAAATAAAAGAATATGTTAGACATATTTTTAAAATTATTCATAATTAAAATAAGAACATGAATGATTTTTTAATTATGTTAAAAACTTTTTGGATACTTTCTATATATATATTTAATAACATAATATCTGTTCTTTTAACTTTAACATCAATTTTGTGAATATACTATAAAATATTTATTTCTATAATATTTTCTATATGAAAACCCAAAATTTTTAAATTAATTAAACGATTTTTTATTTGAAGCAAAACATGACCATATAAATATTTGGATTAGGGTTAAGGTGCAAAAAAAAAAGGATATTTTATTATACTATCCTTCACATTAGTTTTTTTTTTCAACCTTTAAAGCAGTGATGCCCAAAATTTAAGATTGAACGTGCATTTACTACCATCATCATAAATTTTTGGCATGTTTTATTAATACACGGAAAAAATACACAGTTAAAAATTAATTTTTCGTCTTGTAATATAATAAATAACTTGATTGTGCTCTTGCTCGAATTTATTTACATTTAAAGTCAAGTTTTGGTATTTTTAAATGTAATTTAAAATATTTTTAGCATCCTCTTCTAGAATTTTCGTTTAAAATCCAAAAATAAGCTTCTTTTTTTTCTTCTTGAAAATTTATTTTTAAAAATTTTTTTGTGAAAACTTTGAAAATACGATTAATAATTACAAAGCAAATCAAGCTCTAAGCTAATTGCTTTAAAATTGATTGCAAATATAATTCTCTTCATATTAATTTTTAAATTAACATTAATTTTCTGCAGTCCTTTTATTTTTATTTACATTATTCATACATCAATCACACAATTGCGATCAGAAAATATTATAAATAAGAATTTCGCATTTTACAGTGCATGCACAAAAAAGAAGGAAAAAAAAAAATACAGAAAAAATGTTTTTTTTTTTCTTTCTATTCAAAGTGCGAATGATTTTTTTTTTTAAATGGGAAGTGCGAAGACGAAATACAAATATTTTTTGTCATGCACTTACATAAGCACGAAGTGTATACGAAGTGTATAGGGTTTTTTTTTTCCTATTCTGTTTTATTATTCATATAAACAAAGTGGGATTACAATAACAAATGTGGTACAAGTGCATAGGAGATGATCATCCTTGCTTTAAAGTATCATCACATGTTAAATAAATTTAAAATATTCATAATTGCGATTGCTTTCGTTACTGAAAAAAAGGGCTTTAATTTGCGGAATGTTTTCAAATTTTATATTCTATATAATAGGAATATTATAAAAGCAGAATAACAGTAATCTTTAGAGCTATTCACTATATCAAGTTAATTTATTTACTCAAACTCAATATATATAGTTCTTGTAGTTTAATTTAATATGATCTTGATATTAAAAAGTCATGTTTAAAAGCATTTTTGTAATATTACTAAAAATAAAATTCAATTAAATAAAAACTATAGTTGAAGACGATCTTCTTTTTGTTTTTTTTTTTTTTTTTGAATATAAGTACTAACATTTTCTGCTTACAAAGAGGGTCCAGATTAAAAAAAAATAACATTAAAATATTTTCAATATTTGTTCCAATTTAATTAAAATCCTATTTAAATAAAATTAAATAAAATAAGGTTTAATGAAAAAGCCGACAATCCCCAAATAAAATATATGAAATATATTTTTTGTTTATTTTTTTTATTAAATTGACAAAAGAAAACTTTCAATTTGAATATAAATAATTTATATATAACTATATTATATATAGGTATAATATTATCCTGACCCGAAGCAATCTTTAAAAAATTCACTTAAAATACCTTTTAAAATTTAATAACAATAATAAAAAAAAAAAATTATTTTTAATTAAAATACATTATATTTTAATAAAAATAACTGAAAAGATATTTTTTGGTTAAAAGTTCTTTTCTGGAAATATTTTGGTCTTGTGTCAACTATGCTTTTAATGTTTTATATTTTCATTTTCGGTTTTTTTTTTTACTTAAAATTTTGTATACCAAAAAGGGAATGTTTGTAAGAAGTTAAGGCAATAAAGACTTATCTTAAATGATTTTTTTTTTATTTACATGTACTTAAAGTCTTAAATTAGCCGCAAGTTAAATATTTTTCTCAAAAATTTATTAGAAGTTTTCTTTGAATGAAAAACAAAAAACAGAAAAAATAAAAAATTTTTATTTTTAATAAATTCAACAACTTTTAAAATTTAGATTTTCAAAGAAAAAATGTTTATATAATTACGCCTATATATATAATAAAATATTATTATAAAATTAAGTATTTTATTCTGTTTTTGCCTTATTCAAGAGTACTTACTTATTTTTCTTTAATTCTATAATAAGCGAATAATAATCACTCTTGGAAGAAATGTGTGTTACATTTTTTGTGAAAAATATGAATAATTTTTTCAAGGATGGTTAATGTTTAATTTTAATCTTCAATAAAATAAATTTCAATTCATTCTATGCCCTGAAGACCCTATAATGGTTTTTGTATCTTGTTGATATTTTTCTTCCATCTTGATTTCAATCCAATTAATTTCGATAAATATTTTATATATATTCAATGATGGTTAAGGGTCTCATTTTTATTTTTATTTTAATAATTAAATACTTTCTTATATTAATTTGTTGACTATACAGCATTTGTGGAACCAAACAAAACTCTTGATTTGTCCTGCAAGCTGAGGAACAAAATAATAAGACTAAGAATATAACTGAGGGGATTAAGTTGAGAGCATTCAGAATTCTGACGAATAAAAGAAAGATATTAAAATCAAAACTAGTATAAGGTCGGTTAATATTACCAAAGTGTAAGAAGAAACTTATTAGAAGACAGAACTGGTAGTTACTGAAAAGATTTTAAATAAAAGCATAATTTAAAGTTTAAAAGAATTTATTTAATAATTGATCTCTTTCATATTAAACAAATAAATTATAAATTGACAGTTGTTTTTGAAAGTTTAGGTTCAAAAAAAAAAATAATTATGTTTTCCTTTTTTTTTTTTTTTTTTCCTTTAAGAAAAGTTTTCTATAGTCTATTAGAAAAGTTTTGCTATTTATTTATTATTTCAAGTTTTAAGTATATCCTTGAATTATACATTTATAGCTATCACACTACCCAAGAGAATAATTTATGATTTTCTTGAGTGAGAAATATTTTTGTTTTTATATTTAGTATATATACGTAGATATATTTAATATTCTTCAATAATAATAATAATAATAATGAATTTGTTTGAAGAAATCATTTATTTTCTATTAAACTTCTTGTGTTCTTAACAAATTAATAAGTAATTTTCTTTATTTTCATGAATAAGAAAAATATAACAATTTTTTTACGTTATCATCATCGTCGGTCGTATGCGTCTAGGGGTTTGTCAAAATAAAAAATAATATTATGTAAACATTTTTTTTTTACAAAACAAAAACAAAAAATTATTTCGTGACTTAATCACTTAAAAAAAAAAAAAATTTTTGTTTGTAATAAATTACTTATTTATACATATATTGAAAATAATAATATTTTGTTTTTGACAAAAAATTAATCTTATAAAAATATTTTTGAAAAATGTTTTTATATAGAAACAAACAAAAAAAAATTTATTTCTTAAAAAAATCAAATAAATAGGCAATTATCCTTAATTTTATTTCAGAATTTTTTTTTCTTCTAAAATATTTTTGTGTTCGTAAATTTTATAATTCCTAATTAGAGATTAATTATTAATAATTCAATTTTGCAAAAAAAAAAAAAATTTTTTAATTTTAATAAGTTCTTAACCATTCATCTCTTGCTGATCTGAATTAAAGTTTAATAAAGTATTATGTATACTTAAAGAATGATTGATTAAAGAATTAATGAATGGGAAAACTTATTTTTATGAACACACCAGACTGCTGTTGTTATAAGTAATGGAGAGAAAATAAATATTATTATTCATAACAAATTACTGGATATATAGCAAACTTATGAATTAAAATCTGTTTGGAGCTTAAATTGAAATATGTATTACATATATAAAAGATAAATAAGACCATCAAGTACACTAGCACTATATGTGGTTATAGTA
This sequence comes from Hybos culiciformis, assembly GCA_964007475.1. Taxonomy (NCBI): domain Eukaryota; kingdom Metazoa; phylum Arthropoda; class Insecta; order Diptera; family Hybotidae; genus Hybos; species Hybos culiciformis. The sequence goes on along the minus strand of OZ023274.1, from coordinate 33,521,428 downwards.
TTCGTTCAGATACATAAATTCACAAAAAAAATCACATCTTGTAGTGACAATAAAATTGATATTAAAAAAATATATATATATAGTACATATATGCATTACATTTTATAAAAAATTACTAGCAATTTTTTTTGTTTTCTATCTTTCAATATATGTATATATATGTATATAAAGATATATGGAATTTGTGTAAAACAAGAGAATTTATTTAGTGAAGCAAAAACAAAAAAAAAAAGGAATAAAAGAATTAAAAATGTAAAAATAATAATAATAATATTTTTTTTTTGCAAATGAAATGAAATTGAAATTTATTCTCAATTTATTTATCGTGATGCCATTTATAAAAACAAAAAAAAAAATATCGAAAAGAATGTCTTTCTTATATAGTTTTTTATAATGTAGTTCTCAGTTACAAATTTTATTTTATTTTCTTATTTTTTTTTTTTTTTTGCACAAATTTTGTATTCACTCGAGCGAAGTTAAATGGCAGAGTGATTGGAAAGCAACATTAAAAGACGTTAAAAATTTATTCATTTCTTTTTTCATGTACATGTACTTTGGGAAAACTTTTTAAGCATAAGTTCAGGGGTCAATGAATTATTGGCATTTTACATTGAAAATTTAATATAAAATTGTTTGTTTTGTTTGATATTTGAAATAAAAATTCATATTAAAAATACATAAATTTTGTATTAATTTATTATTATTGATATATTGATAAAACTTTGTTCAGTCTTTGGTTTTTATTAACAAAATAAAATGACATAAAATCATAATCAAGATTGAATTCTTTGCCAGACGACTGAAACCTCCCGCAGTGTAAGTTACGCACAAAATGGTAAAATTTGAAATAGATAAACATTTCAAGGACAGCAAGAAAATAAAACTTTGAAAAGCAAACACTTTCAATGGAAATCACCCGAATAATAATGTCACACCAATTAAATTTTTTTTTCTTACATTTTCTAATTTTAACTATAATAAAATTTCATTGTTGATTTTTATAATTGAATAAGAAAATTAAAGATAATAAAATTTACATAATATTTAATTTTCATTATTTTTTAAATTAATTATTTTAAAATTCAATTAGGTGTATATATTTATTTTTGAACTTAAAAACTTTTCATTCTTTTTGTGTAAAATTTTCTTTGCTTGATTTTTCACATTGTAATATAGTATAAATAAACAAAATTTACATTTAAACTTATCGAATAGATAATTTTATAGAAAATTAGTTTTCTTTTTAATATATTTCTTTCTAATTGTACTACAGAGTGAATAAATTTAGCCTTGGAAGATCCTTCAAGCTTCCTAAAGTCAAGGTTGAATTTTCATTGAAATTTTTTTAATTCAATTCGATTTTTTTTTTGTTCTGTCAATATTATGCAGAAGTGTTTATTAAAGAATAATAAATGTTGTGACATAGTATAGTTTCAGCTTTGAACACATTATGTTAAGCTTGTTATATAAACATATTATATACATAGCAAACATATATTTAAAAACAGCCTTTTTAATGAACTTTTTATGCATATAGTTAGTTGCATAATTAACGTTGTTTTATTATTGATTAACAAAAACTTTATATAATGTTTGAAAGAGATTAAAATGAAAATAAAATTTATAACATTTTAAAGTTTTTACTAGATTAAAAGCTTTTAGTCAAATATTAATAATAAAATATATTTATTTTTTTATGTACCTCCTTGTCACTTAAAAATTAAAAGTTTTTAAAAATTTTAAAGGTTTTTAAAGTTTTCTTTTTTTATGGTTTAAAATTTTTTTTTTTTTTTCATTTTTCTACAATTTCATTTCAGTGCAATAAGCATGGAACGTGCTAAAATGATTTTTTTTCCCATAAAATTTTATGTTGCTATGATATTATTCTATATTTCATCGTATAGTGACTTAATCAAAATGTATTAAAAGTGAAGCTCACTCGTAGCGATGTAATTTTTTACTTATTTTTAGGTCTTAATTTATTCTATTCATGATTATTACAATTTTGTCAAAATCGAATTTTAATGGCCTACAAAGAAAAAAAAAATTATTATTTATTTTTGATTAATTTAATTTTATTTTGTTTTTTTTTTTTTATAATAAAATATTCAAAAATTCTACAGGCAAAACCCAAAACAGATTAGACACATTAAAACCATCAAAAAAATGTTATTTTTGCCCTGAAAACATTTTTACAAATTTACTATCAACAAAATATTATTTCTCCTTTGAGAATTTTGAAATTTTTGTGACATAAAAGAAAATTATATTATACTTTAAAGAGAAAATAATTTTGAATATTTAAATAAATTTTGATCGTTTTACGTTGCAGTAAAAATTTAGAAAAAAAAAATTATATATTTATTAAATATTATGATTATTTTACAAGCCTTTCTGACTCATCTTCCAAGACTGTATAACTCATTTTAAAATTTTTATTAAAACTCAGAGACATCTGGTACTATTTTGTGTTGTTAAAATCAGTCTTTGTCCAGATGATGACTTAATAGGTTGAAACTAAGTCGACAAATTAATTTATATTTTTAAAAATTTGTAATTGTTTTATAAATTTAAGAAAAATAAATTAAAATTGTAGAATTAACAAGAGTTTTAATTAAAAATTTAAAATGATTAAGCGGTTCTATACCAAGAGTTAAAAAAAGAATCTATAGATTCAATAAAATATGCTGTATAACTGTATGTAATAACCAAATAAATTAGCTTTTTGTATTTTTTCGATTTTAAGATATATTAACTGTTTCTTCGTTCCTAAAGGAAACAAAAAAAAAAAGATAATACACTATAATTAAGGAACTATAGTACTACTTCCCGAGTAGGTAATCCTAATCAGTCAATTTTAAGCTCTTAATGTTTAAGTATTTAATTTTTTGATGGGAAAGCCAGAAAATTTTGAGGAAATCTGTAAAAAGAATTATTATAATCATAGGAATATCCAAGTGGAAACCGTATATCTATATTCTTACTAGCCCTAAATAAACTTAGTAAAATTATGTTGTATATAGAATCGATAAATTAATTAACTTAATTTTCATATTAATTTCTAAAGTAAAAAAAAAGAGGAATATCAAAATTTATCTATATTATTAATACATTTTAACTTTAAGAAAAACAAAATTATTATCAAAAACCTTTATTTTAATTAAATTTCTGTATATCAGAGAAATAATTTCTAATATACAATTCCTGTTTCGAAATAAAACCTTTATTTTTATTTAAAATGTTTTGCCACCGCAAAGTCTAACAAACAAATTAAAAAAGTAACATATGTGTACATAATATTCAAAATATATATATTTATTCGAAAAATTAATTTCATATTGTTTTCAATGAGATTAAGTAAAAATATAAAAAAAAAAAAAAAATTGTATATTTTTTTGACACTTTTTACATAAAATAAATTCTCATTTTTTTTTTCCTGGTGGATCTTTTAAGGTTTTCAAACATTTCCCTTTTTTTTCTGTTTTTTTTTTTGTTTATTGTGTTGTGCTAAAAACTCATAAATTAATAATTTTTTTGTTGAAGCTTTGTAGGCTTTAAAATAAAAAGCTACCCACATATCATTTGTTGTTTTACATGCAAGAAAAAAAAAAAAAACAACCACCAAAAAATTATATACAAAAAAAAGTGTAAAAGTATAAAACAAAAAACTGTTGATTGAAAAACGAAAAACTATATATATTACTAACACAACAACAGAAAGCAGCCAGCAAAAAAAAAAAAGAAAAAGGAAAACTGTAGGGTTCATGGGCATTTTTTTTTTTTTTTCAATTACATTTTATCTGTAATACATTAATATGACAACTAACATTGGACTTGTTCCAAAAAATAAATTTTACTTCTAATTTTTTTTTTTTCCTTGAATTCTTCTTCTCTTTTTTTTTCGTCTGTTCAAGCTTAATTGAAATTGTGTCAGGAACTAACATATCAAAAATAGTCATATGAACATTTGTCTCTTATTTAATTAAATCTTAATGGTTTGTTTTTATTATTCAATTAGTATTCGAATGATTTCAATTGAAAATTTCTTTCAAAAATAATAAATTCCCGCAAGAAAACACTTGAAACAGTGATCTTTATTTAAATTTATTTAATATTTAGGATAAACTTTTCTCAATTATATCCAATAGAACTTATAATCAATTATAATTGTTTCCAATCCTTATGTAAAAAAAAAAAAAGAATAAAATCAGGAGAATATCTCTTGCCTTCAATGGTTCAAGGTATTTAGTGTTTTTGTTATGAAATTTTCAGTTTATCCTTGTGTATAGTGTAACAATAATACAATAATAAATTTTTTATACAAGGTTACTGGCAAAGAAGAAAAAACTAAATTAACGCATGTCAACTTTATTTTTATTCCACAAAACATTCTACGTAAACAGCTTCCTGATTAATTTATATACTAAATATTTCAATAAAATGAATAATTCCCCTCAATTATGTACGTACATATTTATTTTCTCATTCGATGCAAAGCTGTGAATGTAACACAAACATTTTTTAATATTCAATTTACAAAAAAAAAAATTATCTTAGCTTACACAAATCGATCGGCTATATTCAATTAATTTCATTTTAGAAATTAAATCGCAATTTTGTATTTTATTTTTCCCAATTCATTTTAAAGTGCTACTTTATTCGAATGAGAATCATAAAATGGATTTAAATTTATTTAAATAAATATTTGCAAATAACATTTTTGAACAAGTATCACTCTTGACGACAGTGTGTTCAGAAATAAATATAAAGCTTGCTTGAGAAACACAGCAAAAATACTTCGGAAAATTTATAAAAAATTTTCAAATATATTTAAAGTACACCTACTTATTTTTAGCATTATTTTGAAAAGTTAGTGTTTTAAAATATTCCTTCTTGTCAAATTTAAGATCTTATTTCTAAAGTTTTCTAAGTAAAAACTTTACTCTGCAATGTCCCTTTCAACAAATTGCTGAACATTTTTATGATAAAATATGTTTACATTTTTTTATTTTTTTTTCACTAATAATTTTGATAGAAATAAAAAAAAACTTTTTTCACTACTGTAGTTTTATTTTTTGTTAAATATTTGCACAAAGTTTAAGTATTTATATTTTTATTTTAACCAACTTTTTTTTTAAATCAAAACTTTTTCAGTTTTGCATCAAAACATGTTAATCTATATGACTATATTATACATTTTATGTATAAATTCATTCATATACAAATTGCATTATTTGCTTCATCAATATACGGAATGAAAAAATGTCTGTTTTGATGGAAAATTCATGAATATTATATTTTCCGCATGATGAAACCGCTTACTCAAATTCAAAATCAACAAAAAAAAACAATTTTGTTAAATGTTAATGCTATTATTATATACAACAAAACATAAATAGTATATGTAGTACATAAGTTTTGTATTTTAAAAATATATTTTAATTTTGTGCACTTGTATTCAGTGAACCTCTGGTTCTAAAAAACATACTTTTGTCAAAATAATATTGGTTTTTATTTTATTTATTTTTATTTTTTTTTTTTCAATTTTCTCTCTTTAATATAATTTATAGCTTTAGGACTTTTAAATTTAATATCCTTAGTGCAATTATTTATAATATATAATGTAAATACAGATTTGTTAGTTGAAACATTTAAATTAAAAAATATATGCTGTATTTATTTAAAATTAAAGAATATTACTAAAAAATAAAGAATCAGTCTCAAATGTAGACCATAAGTGCTCAAAAAGCTGGGAGTGCACATTATTCTTTAACGAAAAAAAAAACAAACATAAATAACCATAACACAAGTCCGTAATAGAAGTTGACTAATTATAAATTGGAAAAAAGAAAAAGAAAAAAGAAATTATTTATTTTCCCAAATCGTTTTATTTTCTTTCTTTTTTTTTTTCCTTTTAATTTACCACATCATTATGTTTCAGATATAGCTTTCATGACTTTATTCTATATTATTATTATTATTATATAATTTTCTTTGTTTTTTATTGTAATTCTTACTTAATTTTAAATCAAATAACAATTTTTTTTTTTTTGCTCTGCTGAAGTTACAAGCGAACGACATATAACCGTGACCGATTTGGTTGAATGAAGGTTTCCTTTTTTTTTCAACTGGTAAATGGGTGTAACCATATTACACTGTACAAAAAATTATCTTTCTGAATTTTCATTTAATTTCTGTACACATATTATACCTAGAACATATAGTATATTCGTTTGCTGGCAGGATAAAAATTATTTTGCTGAAGGATGCACATTTTGTATTATTTTTTTTTTCCTCGTTAAAAAAAAAATATTTTTTTGTGCTGCTAAAATTTTTATTTTTTTTTTCAGCAAATATTTTTGCACATTAAATTGGGATTTACATAAACTTCCCAACGAAACTTAATGAATATTATTTTAAAAGGTGAAGTCAATACATCGTTCAAAACAGAAGAATAATATTTTTATTTATTAAATAAGTGCTTTTGAATATTTTTTTTTTATTATTATTTCTCTGATCCTTGACTTAAGATATTATATAAATTGCTTAAATAGAATTAAATTTATTCATGAAATTTAAAAATTATAACCATGTTGTATGTTAATATTGCCGTGGAAATAAAAATAAATTAGTTAACTACAGAAATATTTATAATTAAATTAAATTTATGAGAAATTATTGAAAATTGCCGTTAAAAAAGTGAAATCACTGCCTTTCTGTAATCATTGAATTTTAATTAAGTTGATCAACGTTTAATTTTTGTTTGTGTCCATATTGCTGATTTTATTGTGGTGATCTTTTGATGAATATTATTTTAATACACTTCAATAAATAAATTCTGTGCTTGAAATATATAAAATAATAATGGCTGACATTTGGTATTCCGCAGGGTATCTTTCATTGTATAATTCTGTGAAAATAATATACTTTAACATTTAATTTTGGGATACATGCACTTTTAATCCACGAAAAAATTTCATATTCCTTTAAAATACATAATTATATGTGAGTACAACAAGTACAACACATCATAACACAACTGCGTTGATAAAAAAAAACTAAAATATGATACCAACACATATCCAGAAAAATATTGTACGTAATATCTTTTTATCGTAAATTGAACTGAATTATTGTGGGTTGAAAAAAAAAATTAAAAAAAATAAAATAAAATTGATTTTACCATGACAATGAAATTTTTTTTTTTTTTAGATACATTTATATTATATTCACAATTTTCGTTAAATATATAATCATAAATCATATATAAAGAATTTTTTTTTTTATATAATACATTATCCTTGTTCTTATCATGCTGATTTAGTTATTTTATAAAAATCACGGGAATCGATGATAACATTCCCCACATCAATATAATAATTTAAAACTACTTCACATGAAAAATTTCAATATACTTTTTGATTTATATAATAAATTACATAACATCATAATATTACATGTGTGCAAAATATATAATATTGATTAAATCTGTATGAGCTCCCTTATAAATCGCAAACTTGAATGACTCAAATAAAGAATTTAATTTTAAATTAAATAATAATAATAATAATGAACTTAATTAGAGAGGTATCTTATATTTCTATAATAATATTAACCGCAATATATTACCAAAATAAAATAAAGAAAAAAAAAATGTATTTTAAATATTTTATTAATGAAATATAAGTTAATTAAAATTATAAATGTTTACTACCTATGTTAATTCTGCGTCTTTGATTACCATAATTAACTTGATCACGATTTGATTAATTTTATTTTTATTTAAAATTAATGTGCTGGAAAATAAAGAAATATTTTTAATCTTAAAAATTTTTAATTAACATTTATTTACTAACCTGAAAGATGAAATTAAGATTATTTTATAAAAACTAATTAGAATTTCATTTACTATACAATTCTATACATATATTTGTGTGTTTTAATGAAGTTTTCCAACGATTTCTTAATTTTCGGTTTATTTTGAAACTTGAAACATTTTATTTTTATTTCTATCTGTGCAATTTCATTAAATAAAAAGCTTAAATTTACAAACTTATAAAATTTTGTCGAAACAAATTTTTTCCTATGAAAATTCCAAAACAATTACATATTGCTATAACTAACTAACTTCAAAGCAAAACTATCTTCTGTTTGTTGTGTAAATTTTACAAGTTTTTCAATTAACCCTTTCACCATAATATACACAATGATAAAATATTATTTTATCTCTTATTTCATTCATATTTTTATTATTTATTAACGTAAATAAATATAAAGAATTTTTTTTTTCACATAATTTTTAAAAAATACATACTGAAAAATGTATCAGATTTAATGTCCATCATTTTTCCTCTTTAAAAGGAAGTGGTCTTTTAAACATTTATTTGTTCGTGAAAAGATAAAAATAAATTTATTTTTCTGAAATACCCCATAGTTATTTCATTTTCATTACTCATTAATCTGTGAAACTTAATGGCTTATTGCATGCATGTTTAGAATTGAAATTTATAACTTTAAATTTAGATTAAAGGTTAAAGCTTATTTTTTAAAATTACACTTAGTATGAAATGGACTATAAAAACGATAAAATTTGATTCATTCAAATATAATCCCTTCCACCAACTGTCGATTGCGTGTTGGAGTCCACCCAGATTTGTATTATTACGGGAAACTATAGTTTAGAAGAATCTGTAATTTTCTTCATCTTTTCTTCACTCAGCTAGATCGTTCCATTTTTAACAATTATGCATCATTGTTTTGTTACATACTTTTTATGCTGTATTAATATCAACATAATAGTAATAATAAATTTTAGACATTTTCTTATTTTCTGAAACAATTTCATTGTGGTTGAAATATGATTTCAATGTCATCTTATTGTTCATATAAATTATAATTTTAAAGAAAAAAAATAACCATTATCGTCTAAAAATACTTTCGTAATAAAAATAGGAAATTAAAAAGTCATAATAGTATATTGTTTCAAATTCCAGAAGGTATGTATTTTTAATAAATATATAATGAAGGTTTTTAGTATTGTATATCAGGCACCTGGATCAAATTTTTGTCTGTGAAAGTAACTTGACATAGGTTTAATTTTTTTTTTTTTAATTTTATTATTTAAGCTAAAAGATACAGATCAATTTTCGCCTCTCTAACATAAATGAGTTAAATTATTATGGCCGTTCCATCGTATAATTTAATCTAAAAATAAGGAAAACTAATTGTAATGCCAAAAGTATAAATATTTGATTAAGCATTTTTCTGAACTATAAAATCTAAAACTTCTTGAGCTAAAATCTGGCTCTTAATATTAAAAAATCACAATTGAACAATTTTTTAAATGGCTTGGCGATTTTTGCAAAATTACATAGAGTGTAAACTTTGTTACGCTATCCTCGTCAACACAAAATGAACTAATATAATCTCACAATGTAAAATTAGATCATTTATCAAAAAAATATGATGTTTTGTAATAAAAAATGACATTTAGTGTTAAAAAAAATTAACAGCAAGCAGTGTGTCGAGTTACAACAATATGGAAGGATATAACGAATGAAAAAAATAATACCATATTTTTCAATAGTCATTTTATACGTCATTAGAGAAAACACAATAATAAATTCGTTTCAATGTCTAATAGAAGAAAAAAAATCCTTGAAATAAAGGACAGAAAATGCATAATTAAAAGTTAGGAATATTCTACTTGGAAATAAAGCAGCAAACTTACAAAAATAAATATTATGTCAAGTTTAATAACTTTATTTTTTTGAAAATATTTCGTTTAGCAAATTTGTGTCGCAGGAAAATTAAGTCGACGAATTGTCAATTTTTTACACAAATTCATGAGAATTGATTTAGTCGGCGACACCATAATTTTATCCAGATATAAAAATTAAAATTAAATAAATTTGAAGTATATTTTTTGATGTAGTTACGTAAAATATAATAAAATAGAAACTACTTTGCCGCAAATCTTGAACTTGAAATTTTATTATATAAATATTTTATATTCTATTATAAATTGTTAGCTTTTCTCAAGTGTTGTCATTTTGTTAAATTTCAGAATAATATATTTTCAGAATTATATTTTTTATGAAAGTTAAGTATAAGTATTAGTATACAATGTATTTTATCTCTATAAATATTATATAAGTACATTTAAATTCATTTTATCATGAAAAATCTGCTTTTAACATAAAATACTTATTTCAAAAAGTTGTTATGATTATATTTTCAAAGATTTATTGTAACAATTTTTAATTTCTGTCTACGAAGGAAAATAACACTTTTATACGATTTACATTTATCTTGAGAAAAATAAAATTTCCTTCCGGTGTAAGAAATTTATACCTTGAAAGTTTTTGGGAAAAAACAGTACTATTTTTATTTTAGAAAAATAAATATAAACTTATTTATTCTGTTGTTTGATTTGGTTACATAACATTTAAATCTACTTTTGAAAATTTTATTGTTACAGAAATTCGAAGTCAAAAAACATAAAGTTTGTTTAAAAGTCAAAAAAGGAAATTATTTTCCATTATATTTCTACGGTATATGATTATATCACAAACAGATTTATTTATTTTTTTATTTTTTCAGTTATTTTTTTATATGCTTGACTTTTTTTCAACATCATCAAATTTCAAAAACAAACAATCTCGAGTTAATTATTGTTAAGATACAAATTTTTATTTTATTTTTACATTTAAGTATGTATATTTTTATTAAAAACTTTTCATAAATATCTGTACAAGTATGTACAGATTAGAAGTTTTGATCGCAAGCCTTTAAAATGTTTCACAATAAGGCGCGCATTTTATTAACAAAATTTTTGATATTTGAAAATAAGGAAATATTGCGCAAGGAAAACAAATTAAAGGTAAGGTTTTCCTCTACAATTGTTAGTTAAAATGTGAAAAAGAGAAATTTCAGTAGAATAATATTAAATGAAAACATAATATTTTTTTTGGTTTATTAAGTGTACATATTCTTTTAACGCAGGTATATGATTAAATTAACAAAAAATTGCTATAAAAATTAACACTAAGGACTATCAAAAGTAGAAATAAAAATTAAAAGAAAATTTTGTGCTGAAAGATTTTTCTAAGCAACTGAAGAATTTTCTTTAAACTAAATTATACATTATCAAATTTACTTCTTGTTAAAAATCATTCAGTTAATCTGCGAAAACAAATCTTGAAAACTGTTCGCGAAGTATACTTATTGTAAAGAACTTAGAATATTTTTTTTTCTAATGTTCTTTTTTAATAAATTTATTCTCAAAATAATACCAATTAAATTGATTGGTAACGAATGATCATTCAATCATATTCAAGAAATAATCAATTTTATTAAAATATAATGTTTTTCTAAAAAATAAAAAAAAAATTCCAAATAATTTTACAATTCATCTTATATGGCTGTCACACTTCGGCTTTTTAATGGCTTTTTGAAAAAGCTATCATCGTTGTGGCTATTTAGTGGCTTTTTCCATACAAAATAAAAGAAAAAAAGCTAGTGGCTTTTCAAAAAGCCACTAGAAAATCAGGGATCAAATAACAAATGAGCTCTGTGAGAAAAAAATAAACTAAGAATTGCATACTTTCAGGAAGTTGGCGGCTATTTTTAAAAAAAAAACGAATAAAAAAACAAAAAAAATTTCGGAAAAAAAAGGAAAAAGATATTACAAAAAGAGAAAAAAAAAAGAAAAAAGTAAAAAATATTTCGGAAAAAAAAGGAAAAAGATATTACAAAAAGAGAAAAAAAAACAAAAAAAACAAAAAAATGCAAGTGTGAACGCATTTGAAAAAGCCACCATAAGTAGTGGCTTTTTAGTTGTAGTGTGACTCGCTTATTACAATAAAAATTTCTTTTCTTCCTTTTTTTCCGCAAAAAAAAGAATAAAACCTCTTTTTTTTTTTTTATTTTCCTGTGTAGAATTTTCTAATTTTATTTTCTTGTCAATTGAAAAAAAAACATATATAATATATTTTAACATTTATCCGATGTATAGAGAATAATGTACAAATGTTTTTGCCTATTAAATTCAAATACTAAATTGATTTTTCTTGTTAAGTATATATTTTAAAATGAAGAGTGTCCTTAGAGTTTTCACTTTTCCCTCTATAAATGTCGAAAAATAATCATCTTATCTTAACTCTCAAATAGATTTTCCATTAAAGACTTAATTTTTCTTAATAGACATAAAAAATTTGTAGAATTGCTCCTTTTTTTCTCAATCCAACTTTGTTCTATTTATAGAAAGATCTTATGGTTTGAGAAGATTAATGGGAAAAGGATTAAATGACTAAAAATTTGTATAAGAAAAAAATTCTTAAGTTTAATTCTAATAATATTTTTTTTATCTTATGTTAATTTAATTAAATTAAAAAAAAATAATTTTGTTGAATAATGTTCAACAATTAGAAACAACAAAATGTTTTTTTTTTTGTGAAAATTTCTTCACTTCCTCCTATCAGCTTTAAATCATATTATACTTTTATTTTTCTTATATACCTATATTATTGCGCTGACAAATTTCCGACTCCAGCTCTAATGAAACACACATTATAATAATAATAATAAGAAAATTAAGTATATATTATTTCAGCTTTGTCACAATTAATGGCATAATTTAATTATTTTTTCTAGTTGAAGAGTTTTTCTTATGAATAATTTTTTTATCTTATACCCAAAAATTAATTCAACATTATATTATCAGTGACAGCGAGAAAAAAAGAAGAAGAAAAAATAAAAATTTTTATTGAAAAAGAAAAATTTTTATTCTTATTATTCAAAAGAAATTTTATTTAATTTTATATTTTTTTTTTTTTTTATTAATTTGCATATGGCAATGAAATATTATTTTCATAAGCTTTTCAAATTAATAAGAGATTTTTTCTCTGTAATAATTTTTCGAAATAAATTATTTAAATATTAAAATATGAAATATGGAAAAAAAAGAAAAAAAATTTTAATATTTATTTTGAAAATTTTGTTCAAAAAAAAAAAAATTAATTGGATGCGAAATGTTTAATAAAAATTTTAATTGTTTTATTTACAATTTTTGTCCTTTAAATATTTATTAATTTTTTTTTTTTTTGTAGAAATTTTAATTGAAAAATTACAAAGCAAATAAAACTATGAGGTTAAATATTTGATTTTTGTATTTTTTTGAATGTAAATTGTGTTTGTCAATTATTATTGAAAATATTGTTTTTTATTCAGATAAATGCTATTACAGTGTATAAAAATGTGTATAGTATATAATTTGTATTATTGTGTTGTCATCTTATGATTAGTGTTTTAATAATTTAAAATTTTCACTGAGATATTTAATCCTCAAAGTTCTGGAAAATAATAATTTTTCAAAAAAATTTACCATAAAAACTTTGGAGTTCTGTTGTTGACCTAAAAAGAAGTTCTAAATAATTTTATTTAATGATGTTATACAATACAGTTTGTATTCTAGTCGAAGTAAGAGAGAATTTTTCGTTAGAAACTTTTAATTTAAAAATTAGTTGGGAAACTTTTAGTGATACTACTAGTAATTAAAAATGTATATAAGTAAAAAAAAATTCTAACAGAAGATGCTTGAGGATCCCTCAAAAGTAAAAAATAATAATTAATTCTTGCAAAGATTAAATGTTGAAAATATTTTATAAAGCTAAATTTACTTATTAGGCACTGATTGAGTACGTTGAAAAGATCTCGAATGCTTTGAGCATTTAATAGCAAGTCTGCAAAAATAAATTTTTATTTTCTACTTTTGAAGGCTCGTCAACAAAAAGCTTGTTCTCTTACAAGTTTTTTTTTACTTATATATTTTTATTTTGTACTTTTTAGTTATTTTTAATCCCGGCAAATTTTTTATATAAATTCCAATTGATGTCTCTGTATCGGAAAAAAAAAATCTCATATCCAGAATTCCAAATTCTTATTTTTAACAAAATTTAATTAGTTTTTAATATAAAATTATATTATTCAATACTCGTGTTTCAAAGACTTTGACCTGAATTATTTTCAAAAATTAAAAAAGAAAATTATCAGACAACATAGAAATTAAAATAAAATTAAATTCGAGAATAAAAAAAACAAATTTCTCAATGAAATAATGCAAAGATAAAAAATTAATTTCAATAAAAAATGTTTCATAACATTTTTCTATCTTATATGAATTTTTAACTTCTTCTCACATTAGCATCACCTGTCAGAAATTAATCAAATTCATATATAACAAAAATGTATATACCAGCGTGACAAAAAGTATTTTTATATATTTACCTATATATATAGAAAAAAAATAAAAATTGTTTTCCTCATATTCATACAGACAAAAATGTTTTCGAATAAAAAACATTTTTGTTTTTTTTTTCTTTCCTCATTCCAATATCCGCTTTAAAATTAAAATATTTTGTTGATTTCTTATTTGTGGCATGAAATATATATTTTCCGGTCAACCATAAATAAATAATGAAAAATCAATAAATTAATTGGTAAAACCATCAAAATTGGCACTCTGTTGCATTTTTGAAAATATTTTATTTTATTAAATTAATTTAATTCGTGTTTTAATTTTAAAAAAATAAAATAAACACTTATTATTAAAGGAATTTTTAATAAAATGTTGCAGTTTATTTCGAATATGTAATAAGTAAGTATATAGTGTCTGGTTTGTCTGTTGATCAATCAAATGTAGGTAATACTGTAGTATTACACGGAAAGAAAAAAAACGTTTATCGCCCGTTTGCAGCAAAACAAATGTGTTTACTCTAAAAAAAAACATTCATTGCAAAAATTTGAATTTTTAAAACAAAAAAAATATATTTGCACGAAACAAGTCGGACTTGACATCAAACATTTTTTATTTAGATCAAAGCCGTTTTCAAATATGTTTAACGCAAACGTTTGGAAAGTTTAGAGTAAATTTTAAAAAACTCATTGCAAACAACATTTGTTTTAATTACAACTTAAGTTAATTGGACCCAAAAGAAATATGTATATATGTTACTTTAAAGTTTTTAAAGCAAATAAAACTATTTTGAATTGAAATTGACAGAAATTTAAACGTTTATCTTAAACAAAAGGCGTTAGAGCTATGTAAAATTGAAATACTTCCTTTTGGAACAAACAATATAATTTTGGGGCTAATAAAAGATGGTGTACTGCATTTGTCACAAGTTAAAAACTTTTATTGTAATTTATTTATTTTTACTTTATCAAAAGTTTTCTTTTACAGTAAAATAAATAATTTTTGGAGTGAAATTCAATAAAATTAAAATGTTTATCTCAAAGACAAAACGTTCGGAAAAAACAAAAACCAAAATTTTTTAGCTGTGTACAGGATTTGAACCTGCGTCCTTAGCATTGCAAATCGCCAATTTATATTTTCTATTTTATATACTTTTTAAATTTGAATACCGTAGCTGAGTGGTAGTGTTGGCGAATTGCAATGCTAAGGACGCAGGTTCGAATCCCAAAGAAGGGGCAAGCACATAAGAATATAATTTAATAAAAAAGTTCTAATAAATAAAAAAAAATAATTAAAAAAAAATTAAATAAAAACAAATTAAATACAAAAAAATTAAATAAAAAAAAAATTTCTTTTGCAGCAAAAGTGCAGGAAAAATAAAGTATTGGCTTTAAAAGTAATCCACTTTTAATGCAATCTTATTTATTTATTTGTCTTAAACAAATTTCTTTTGATGGAAACTGCAACAATTGGTTTGCTTTTGCTGCAAAAGTACTAGGTATTGGCTTTAAAAGGAAGCTACTTTTAATGCAATGGAGACTTTTGTTTGTCATAAAAGAAGACCACAAACAAACTTTGTTTGCTTAATTCTTCGTTCAGGAACAACGTTTTTTTCTTTCCGTGTACTTACAACACTTCTTCTAGTAACATTGATCAAATTTTAAGTTTTGTTTGATATTAATTTTTTCCTCGTTAAATTCCTTTTGATTTAATTCATTGATGTATACATTATATAAATAAATTACGTGAGATTCAAAGGTCACGATTTTAATAATCTCGAAGAAAAAAATTTTCTACTTCATTGAAATTTAGGGAATAAAAGGCAAAGGAAAAAAAAAATTATTACCTAAGGTCAAAATTGCGGAGCACAGAATTTATTTATTTATCATTAATTTTCATTTATTTATTTTTTTTTTTTTTCACTGAATAATGTTTTGAACATGTAATTTATTCTTGAATTCTAGTTGAATGAATATTATTTTGAAGAAATTATTTTTTTTTTATTTCTGTATCTAATAACTAAGAATTCTTTTTTTTTTCTAAATTATTGATCAGATTCGAGAGAAAAAGCCAATTCACTTATATAAATACATAATTCAGAACCTTTTTTAATTTTTTTTTTCTTCTTACTAAAAAAAAAACTTTTCTTATGAAAAAAAATTATGATTTTTTCATTCAGTAAAATTTTCCAGTTGATAAGAAGAAAAATTTTCTTAAAATTATAAAATTCTTCAAGCATCAATTACAATTTGTATAAAAAAAATTTTTAAAAACATAAATGTTTTATTTTTATTTATAATTTTTCAGTTCATTGAATTTACTAGAGCAGTATTGTTAGTTATAGGTCTTAAAAAAGTTTGAATTTAAGTTCAAAGAATAAAAAATTATCCTAAGCTTAAGATATCATAGGGTTTCTGGACTCGATTCGACTCGGACTCGGACTCGACGAGTATTGGGAAGTTTCTGGGACTCGGTTCTCGACCCTTATACTCCCGAGTCCCGAGTCTAAGTTTTTTTTTGAAAATTTGTCTCAAATAACGATCAAAACTTAATTTAATTTTGAAAAACGCAGCTGAATCCGAAGAATTTTTGCTCTTAAGAAACAAGAATTTTTGCTTTTTAGAAATACTGGAAAACTAACAAGTAATATTAATGTGTATACAACCCACTTTCCTCTTTAAAATCAACTTCAACTTCAAACGAAATAAATTTTGCAATAAATGGTGGTTTTTGTATTAAAATCGGATCGGGACAAATGTATATATCTTTAATATTTCTGAAACATTTCTACATTAAGACCGAAAAAGTAATTAATAAAGTAAAATATAACTATCCAAATAATAAATCTACTAGGTATTATTTCTTTTTAAAGTTAATTTTTAATAATAAATGAAATAAATTACTAAAATTTGTTAAAATTAGATTTATTTATTATATAACAAGTGTTTTACCTGAGATTTTTGGTTCTTGGCGTTGTGGTTCTAGGCGTTGTAATATAATAAATAACTCAAATTTTCAGTAATTTTTTTGTTGATCTGGACTCGACTCGGACTCGACGAGTTTTCAAAATTTGGGACTCGGACTCGCCGAGTCCTGAAAACCCGAGTTTTCAGAAACCCTAGGTGGAGGATACAATAGAAGAACATATGTATATACTTTAAAAAATGTAATAAGCCTCAAGTCTGCCTGACTTGCATTTAACTATATATTTTCTTTCAAGAAAACTTTAACTTTTATTTTATTAAACATTTTTTTTATAAATATAACTAACTTAATTTTTTTTTCTCTTTTATTTTCAGGTAAGCATGTATACACAGAAAGAAAATTAGTATTCAAATATGGTAATAAAAAAAAACATTTTTTATATAAATTTCGTAGAAAAATTATAAAGAAAAACTATAAAGAAAAACTATATAGATAGTATATAATTTTAATTCAAAAAAGAAATTATGTATTATTATATATGTGCATGCGACTTACATCCAGAGACGTTTTCATTTAAAAAATGTTTTCTAAAATTGTTTAGGTATTTTCCTGTTTTCCTTTTTGTGAAAAATTTTTGTTCAAGGAACTATATCATAGTTATTTGTATTTTTTATTTTTTTTATTTTGATATAAAGAAATTTACGTAACTTTTCAAAATAAAAAAGAATGTCAGGTTCAACATTGTTACAGATATGTCAGTTTTTTTTTTTTTTTAATATCATCATACAGAAAATAAAGGATCAGAATTATTTTGTATTTCAAAAAAAAATAAACATTGAAATAATTGAAAAATAATTAAGTTTCTGTTTTTAACTTTAATATTTTGAAAATGATTTTATAGATTTATATTCATGGGTTTTTTTATTCACATAGGATAATTAGAAAACGAGAACTCAAAAATTGTAATCTGAAAATGGTTTTGACTGACGATTGTTCGCAGTTTTTGGAATTCCCTCCAACTATTTTTTTTTTCTAAATATCTAAAACAATTTATTTATTAGAATTAATTGCTTAAATTTTTTTTGTATCTAAATTTCTGATAAAGAAATTTTTTATATTGTAAAAGATTTTTATTTAAAGAAGAAATATTTTTTTTATAGAAGAATTTTCTTTGCTAAACTTTTTCCATAAAAAAAAAATCCTCTTCTCTTATCCTCAAAACTTTTTTTTCTCAAGAGTATTATCTACTTAAATAAAAATAAATATAAATAAAAAAAAATACTTAAAGTGGTGATGTCTGGAATTTATTTAAGTTAATTTCTAGAAACTATTTATTATGTTTTTTTATACATATAGTTATGTATAGTATATGTGCAAAAACCATAAAAAGATTTCTTGGTTTTTATTATCTAAATTACCAAAAAAATAAAAAAAGTTAAGTAATTTCACCAAAGTCATACAAAATAGTTTTTTTTATGTACTAAATATAAATAAATATTAAGAAAAATATTCTATAATTTTTATTGCCATTTGACTAGACAAAAACGATGGAAACTGTTTCAGACTCTTTTTTTTCAAAATTTTTATTGTGAAGAAGTGTGGAAGAATAGTTTCGCAGAAATAATTAAATCGGAATTGATAATTTTATCCACAATTTTTTGATTATATCATTTTATAATTCACATCAATACAAAATCAATATTCTTTATTTGTTGCGCAACTGATAGCGACAACTACGTATTATTGGCATCAATTAAAACAAAAAAAAATTCAAATTAGATTGAGACTAACATTAGTCACATTAAGTCACTTATATTTTCTTTTGTGGCATTCAAATTTATTATTTTTATTTATTATATACTATTTTGTTTTCAAATAGAATGTATTCACAATTCACAAAATTAATATTAATAAAATTTCATAAATTCATGTTAGTTATTTGTCGATAAATTTGATCCTTTTAAATCTTAAAAACTAACTTATACGACAATTTTTGATTAATTACATACTTGTGACTTGTGAGTATCAAATAAATTGTACATCTACTATAGTTACTTTAGTTCATTGCATTTTTTTTTAATTTGCTTCAATTAATTATTTTACTGAAACAATTTCAAAAACGTTTCTTTATTGAAAAATCCTTAAAATTGCCTTGTTTGGAGTATATATTATGTCTATATTTTATTATCTAATACCACAGAAGATTAAGAATACACAAAGATTGTTAGCTTCATACATCATTTTTTTTTGGTATCTTTATGTGAAGGTGTTAGTAAAACTAAATAAAATTCTTTTCATATATTGATAATTATCACGTATTTTATTTTGTTTTACTAAACATTCACATAAAAATACCAAAAATAATGTTGTATGAAACTAACAATCTATGTGTATTCTCAATCTATGCTTATACTTAAATTATATTTTCTTTCTCCGTGCTATATTTATAAGGAGTCAAAACATAAAGAAAATCAATAAAAATGCATTAACATACTTTCTATATGTTATTATACACAATGTATATTGCTTTATATGCTTTTTTATAACAAGAATTATTTTGTTTTCAAAAATTCTTACATTACACATTAATTTCCGTCCAAAAAAATTAATTTGTTTTAAAAAATTAACAAAAAAAAAAAAAAAGCAAGCAAAATGAAAATATTTTCAAAAAATTTCAAGGTCAATATTTATGAAAATTTATGAAAATCGACGACAAAGAAATTTCTTTGCAAAAAAAAAAGAAGAAAATATATAATAATAAGATTCTTGAAAAAAAAAATCATTTAAAAAACTAAAAACAAAACAACTTAATTTGTTTTCATCTGCAACCTAAAAAATATTTTTTAACATCCAAAGCTCAAAATAATATGCGCTGTAAATATTCGCATGATACGCAATAAAAACTTTCTAAAAAAAAATATCTAAACTTGAACTATTAATTTTTAAGAATATTGAGAGAAATATCTTCATAAACATAAATATCTATTCAAATAAAGTACTATATATATTAAATAAATAACAGTGTATCGTTTTAAAATAAATTTTTCTCTACATTTCTTGATTTAAAGCTCAAACGATCCTGTGGCCCTTATACTGTAATAATATAGTCATTTATTCTTTGGCTTGATTATTCTCATTTATTCTTTGGCGCTTCGGGCTAGAATTAAGAATTTATTATTACTGTATAATGTTAATATGTTTATCAAAAATATTGGAATTATATCTTGTTCGCACTTCAATATTTTTCCGGATATTACGATTTTTCCGGAAACTTTGTGGATATTATCATACAAAAATTTTTTCCGGATACTTTAATTTCCAGTTCTTTTTTCCACTTAGCTAGTTCCTTTTAGCTACTTTTTGCTAGTTTTGGTACGGTTGGCACCGTTTATTTTGTGTCAAAATGTCAAAAAAATGAAAACCAACAAAAAAAAGTGAAATTTAATTTCAAAATTTTAAATTTTTTTTAAAGTAACAGATAGGTGTTTGTTTTTATTATTTATGTTTTTTCTAGAATTGTCAAATTTTTTCCACTTCTCAAGTGCGAACGGTAGTTTCAGAAAGTGGAAATTTCCACTTATTTATCCGGATAAATGTTGAAGTGCGAACAAGGTATAACATTCATTACATGAAATCACGCTTTCATGGTAACTTAAAGATAAGAAAAAATATATAAACTTATATAGTATGAAGTATGTATATGTTTCGAAATCAGAAAAACTCATTTTCCACACGAAAAACTTCCTTAAAATCACATGAGTGATAATGAAAAATTATCTTTCTCCTAATGTTCATAACACTTTTTTTTTCATTTTTCCAAGAAATATTTCATTTAGAATTTTCTGTTAGAGAAATTTAAAGAAAATTTAATTTAAGTTAAATATTATAATTTTTTTTTTTTTTTTATAATAAAATTAATTAAAAATAATTTTTTTGACATTTTTGATGTTTCATTAATATCGCTACAATTAAAAGTCAATTAACCACTTTGTTGTTAAAGAATTAAAAAAAAACAATGTTATAATTAAATTATTTGAACCACAATTTAATAATGCGTGTTCATTAATCAAAATTGGTAGTGAATTGTTTTCCTTTGGTCGTGGAAACGTTTGAAATAAATAAAAATTCAATTTAAATTAAGCAGTTCTAACTTGCTTGTATTATATCATGACAAGTATGGCAAGTAAAAATTAGATTAACATTAGGTAAATTAAATAACAATGTAATTAAGTCTAAATTTATTGTACGCTTGACTATGTCTAAATTACGAAAAAAAGATTTCATATTCAAAATTCAGCTTATTATATATTTCCATAAGTAGTTTCAATAATATGCTAATTAAATATCAGTTTTTATGCCAAAATAGATACCCTGAAAATAATGTATCCCACTTAATATCAAGGATAATACAATTAATTTTGAAATAAATGGGGTTGAAGCTTTTATTTTTGCTTTAACTGAATTTTATTTAATTTCAAGTATATTATTAATAAATTGAATAATAAATTAAACCACATTAAAATTTAATTAAATTTGCAAAAAAACAAAAAATATTTTTACCATTTAATTTATTACTCACGTAGAAAATTGCAAAAAAAATAACAGAAGTTGGAATTTAAATTTAAAATATTTTTAATTCTTTAAAAAAAATAAATTTTAATTCATTGAATTTTCACGAAGTACGTAAATCTTTGATTTTACTTTTTTATAATAATAACGTTGGAAAATTAATTTAATCCAAAAATTAGTAAGGCTACATATTTAACAAGGAGTCAAAAATGATTTGATAAAGGATAACAGAGAAAGTGTCACATCAATCAATATTATGATAAATTTTGCTAATACTGAGTTAATTTAATTGAATAGAATAAATTAATATAAATCGTTATCGTTTCTGTCTCATTTTTGACGCGCAGGATGTTTTTAGAATTTGGCATTCGGCAACCAGGCTTCATACTTTAATTAAGAGGTCTACAGTTTCTTATTCTTGGTTTAACGCAACAATATGCGAATGAACTTTTCATATATAATTTTTCTTTTATGTTTATATAACGTATTATATATTATTCGTATGTACACATATATTGTAATTTAATCATTTAAAAGTACAAATCCTTAAATAAAATACTACTCTTCTAAACTACCATTGCAGTATAGATATTCATTTAACTTAAAGACCGTCTAATAATACAGTATGCTATAAAAAAAAAAATCTTAATACCTATGGAGGACATTATGCCAACCAGAAAGCTTTGAGAATTTAAAACATTTCAAGTTCTTTCTATCATATACTATACTTACTTATACACATTATATAGGTATATTGGCGCAATAAGGCCAAATTTTTTTCATTTACCCCAAAAAGGGGAATTCATATATTCATAATATTTTATATTTTAATTACAATTTTTACGCATTCATTAAAAAAAAAAATACAAAAACATCATAAATTTTAATAATAGATATTTATACTTAATTTCTTTACGATATATTTTTTGTGAAAAATCTATTTTTATTTTTGTGTTTTATATTTAAAGAATTTTAATGAACTTAACCTTGCTTTCAAAAATTGAAATATTTTTGAAAAAAAAAAAAAAAAAACACATTCTTTTGACTACATTTTTGTTATACAAACAAATTTTGCAAAAACAAAAAATCGCAAACTTATAAAAGGTATGAAAGCATTTTTAATTTAATAAATTTTCACAAATTTTATATCTAATTTCAATTGTGTTCCGTTTTTTGTTAGAAGTTTAAAGCCTTCGAGCTTCAAAATATTGCTTCTCATGTTGATAAAAAATACAAAAATTTAAATTTGATTATTTTGAGGTTTATTTTTTTTTTCTTTTATGTTTACTATATAAAAAAATAACATTATATACTTATACTGCGTACAGCTGAATGTTAATAAATGAAAATAATATTCAAAAATTTTCTTAAATTTTCCCCAAAGAAGAAAAAAATAATTAATCCATCATCCCACAAGCTATGAATGTAGTTAGAAAAATGTTTGGTTTCTCAACTTTCTTTTTAATTTTTATTTTTTTTTATAAAATTTTTATTTCATATGAATTTTTTATAAGTCCAAACTTCAAACATTTCAGACAATTAATATACAATGATTCCACACCCAACTTAAGTTATATCCCTCAACATAACTTACATTATTCCTTCTACCATTGCTTCAATAAGTAGAATGTAAGTTAAAATTTCTGATTTTTCACCATTTGTTGCAAGTATTTAAATATTGCTAATTTTTATTTTCTGAGTAAAAAGAAATTGCTTAAAATTAGAATCTTTTAGAAAATATGCGAAAAATGTATAAATTTTTAATTTTATTAATCTAGATAAATGAACGCAATTTTTTAAAAACATTATTAAATGTTGTAGGTACAATAGATTCTTTTTTAAATTCTTCAAAAAAAAATAAAAAAAATATGTATTTTTTTTTGGCGGAGAAAGTTTCATAATAAAAACAACTTTATTTATTGACGAATAATAATACATATTATTATTATTTAAATTTACTATAATAAATTATAAATTCAAAATAAGTAGGTAGGTATATACTGTTTATTTTCAGGAAACAAATGACTCAATCAGTTTAAAAATTTTATACCAATTTTACTCAATTTGTTACTAAATCAATGTCTTGAATTTATGTACTCGTCGTAGTTCTTGATTGATTACGTTTATAGACTCTTCCACGAATTTTCGAAATACTCATTATGTGTATGTTCTTCTCTAATAAAATCCTATTTGCTCAAATCCAGGATTTTTTACCTTTTCCTTTTATATATACACTCAGTGAGCAGAAGACTGGACCAGACATATAAATTATTTCTTAATAGAATAAAATTATAAAAATTTGACTTTAATTGCTCAATAAAACAAACAAAAAAAATATTATTCCAAATATTTGTATATAATTTAATTTTAGAAAATTATTCACATGTCATTAAACCGCACTTTCTCACAAAATTAAGTAATTCATTTTTATTGCTAATTGATCAATTTTACGTAAAAGCGAAAGCGTCATTTGCAAATTTATGAATAAGAAATTTTTAATGCGGGAAAATCGTGAATGCAAAAATAAATATTTGTATGTTTATTTATTTATTTTTTTAATTTTTTCTCCTCCAAAAATAAATCAGTGATTTCGATCAATTTTATTTTTATGATACACACTTCACATAAAATCCTGTAAATAAAAGTTATGCTAAATAAGATTAACAAAATTTTATGAATGTATTAAAAAAAATTAATATGTTTCGAGAAGGTCAGGGTTTTTTTTTTTTTTTTTTCATATATATGTTGAAGAAAATTTTGTTAGTTTTTTTTTTAACTTCTCAAGGTATATCCCTGTGTAAATAGAAAAGTGAAATTATTTCTTCTAATAATATATAATGTCGTAACTGAAAGTTGCAAAAAAATGTTGGTATTTAATTAGTCCTGATTGAATAATTCAACCAATCACAAGTTATTCAATCATAATTCATCCAATGAACAATAGATACCTGTAACCAAAAATTTCTACAAATATAGCAACAGTTTTTAATTTTAAAAATAATTAGATATAAAAAATTTTCAAATTACGAAAATGAAAATGGCAAATAAATGTTCTATTTAGTAGAATCCGTATGAATTACTGAAATCAGGTGATATTTATTGTTGTCATCTTAAATAGAGTAGAACAAATGTTTGCTAGGCCTTTTTAGCTTCAAAACAAGTGACTTTAATTCTCAACCGACCATAAAAAACTTAAATTTTCTTGTTGCCAATAAATAAAAACGACCAAAAAAATTTTGTTTTTTTTGATTTTCTAATTTTAAAATATTCCAATAAATAAATGTTTTTTTTATTTTTTCAAAATCTTGCAAAAACAAAAAAAAAAAAAAATTATGACTAAGCTGAATAGAAATAATTTGGCGGAATTCTTTGTAAATGTTCCAAATTTTTAAATAAAATATTTTTATTATTTTTTTTTTGCGTTAGTTTTTCGAGAGATTCATAAAAAAACATATATAATTATATTAGAAATAAATATTTATTTTCTGTTTTAAGTTGCATAATTGAAGTGTAATTGGGGAAAACAATTTTTTTTTTATCTTAAAAATTGTAAATTTATTTAAGCGGGAAATTTCTCGAAAAATAAAAATTCTTAATTTTTTTTTTCGAATCAATATTTAACTTTTGATAAAGAAGTGGAAAGAAAAAAATTTGTTTTTTTTTTTTAACATCATATAAAAATATCTTTATATAAAAATTTATTGCTTTTACTGATCACAGTGTTAGTCCCTTGGCAATAAAATGTTATCCATTTTATTTTATTTTTTTTAGCATAAAATTTGTTTTTTTGTTTGAGAAGAAAAAAATTTTTTTTTTTTATAATACTCTATTTGGAATTCAAGTAAAATTCAAGGTTTCTAATTTTGAATACACGTATTGTAAAATACTACACTTTAAAAAAAAAAAAGTTCTCCAAAGAAAATGTTGAACGGAAATAAAAAATTTGATTTTTCGGTTTATTTTTTTCGGATTTAATAAAATTCCTCTTTTTTTTTTTATAACATACATACATAACATATATTGTATACTAATATTATTTGTTATTCATAAGTTCAAGGTTCTAATCGTTAAATCAAGCGCAATGAAGAAATAATAAAATCTTTTAATACATACTTTTTTTTTCTAAATGTTCCAATGTCTCCAAAGTATTTTCATTGGGATAATATAGAAATGTTTTTACAGAATTTACATAAAAAGCATCTTAAAAGTATTATATATTTCATATAATACTAATTTTTATAAATAATTATAATTTTTCTTTCGATTTTAATATCAATCCTGCAAAACTACTTTAATTAAATTTAAGTGAGAATTGTATATTTCTGAACATATAATATTTAAAAATTCCTCTTTTAAAATTTAACTTGTTGTAACTTATATATAAAAACCAAAGTTGCAGAATAAAAATAATATGTCAACTTTACACTGCCTTGGAGTAAAAACCAAGTTTGGGTGTTCCGAAGACGTCCTATACAAATTCGTTAGCAAATTTAATTCACTGAAATAACGTGTGAAAATTGTTAAGCCTACCTGAGGTTCGACTAAGTTTTTTTTTTATTAAAGTAACCAAATCACTAGGTGGGATACCTTTTATACTTAAAGAAGTATGGATTTGATAATGGGGACAGGAAGTTTAGACGGGATTAAAAAGTGGGACAGTCAGTAGGTAATCATTTACATTCTTCTTAAAGCGGCGCAAGTCGTAAATAAAACGTCCGGCAGCTGTAGGGAACAATTTTGAAGGGAGAGCATTCCACATTCTCGAGGTGCGAATTCAAAACGAATCTCCAAAGCTCGTTCTATCACATCTGGGAATTTTGACGAAATATGGGTGTGACGTTGAAGCGATACGTGTTTGTCGTGAAAATACTTGAAGTGAAGGAAGTAGAGCCTTTACTTCCAGGGAACACGTATCCGTTTCAACAAGGTGTTTATAGAAAATTGAAAGTGAACCTACATTGTGACGGTGATTGAGTGATGTCAAAAAGCTGGTGGTTTGTTGATCGTTGATCAATCTAATAGTTCTCCTCTGAACTTTGTCCAGTTAATCAAGATGAGTTTTAGGAGCACCAGCCCATATTTGTGAATTATATTCTAATTTCGGTCGTATGTAGGATTTGTAAATATTTAAGAGATCAGAGGGGGAAAATTATTGTTTACATCTTTGTAGAAAACCTAGACATTTAGCTGCGTTTTTTGCTGTTTGGAAAATATGAATTTTCCAGGTCAGATCGCTGGTTATTTTCGAACCTAAAATGTCAAGGTTTCCAGATTTTCCAATACTCTCGCCTTGAAAAGAAAGTTGGGGTTCGAAAGTTGACAGCTTTCTAGAAATAAGGCAGCATTGCGTTTTAGAAGCGTTAAACTCAACTCTGTTTCCATTATAAATTAGTTAAGTTTGCGATAAACTTTTGTAAGAAAAATTTTCTATATTCAAACTTTACCTACAATTAAGACAGTACATATATTTATTTTTGAACTTCTAAATCATTTTGCTTTTGTACTAAAGAAAACAATTTAATTTTTTTTGGTCATTTTGCCAAATAAAATAAATTAAATATTTAGTTCTTGTTCATAATATAAATAAAATATTTATAGTAATAATGTTTTTTTTTTGTTTTTGCCATTTTTGTAAACTTTTTTTTATTTTATTTAACTTAATATAATTTTCCACATTTTTTTGTTTTGTCCTTTAAAAAAATTAATTTAAAAAAAAAAAAAAATATTTTTGCAAAAGTTTTATATTGTAAATTTCCTGTTAAAATAAGGAATTTTATTCGAAAAAAAAAGAAGAAATTATTACACAAATTTTCAAAATTTATTTATTTTTTTTTTATTATTATTATTATTTTTACCCAAAGAATTTTCTCATTTCGGGCGCTATTAAATAAGTAACAGACTCTTCTTTTAAAGGAATCCTCATTTATTTTCTGTTTCCTTTCATTATTTTATTAATTTATAATGGAAATAAATTTTAAGTTATTATTAAAATAATTTCGAAGATAAAATAAAATATTAGAATTTTGTTAATTTTGTAAAATTTGAGAGTAGGTATATAAAATAATTGAAGTTTTGAAAATGAAGTAATTTTATTTTTTTAACTTATTTATTATTTTTATTTCAAAATTCTGTTTAAAAATGAAAACAGAATAAGTTCTTTTGTTGAATTTGAATAACTAGAAGAAGAATAAGCTTATTCTAAAAATTCATTAAAAATAGAAATTTTGAATTTTTTGAATGGCAAACATTTAAAAAGAAATATCATATCGACATTATCTAGGAACTATAAAAAAAAGTTTATTTTTAAATAAAATTGTTTTTTACTTGTCATTTAAATTTTTTATATTTTCTTTTCAAAATCAAAGAATTTTTCTTATTGTTATCCTTTCAAACTTATTTTTATTTTAAATATTTTATTTTTATTTATTTTTTCCGAACTTATGTACTTTATACTATATTGGAAATATTATTTATGAATTGAATATAAATGTCTTAAAAATTGAAATATGTATATTTTTTAAGATTTGAATGGAAAACATATTATGTATTTTTTTTGAATTTAACACCAAAAAAAATCTGAATTCTATTGATAATACTTATTTTATTTTCATTATATTTCAGTCCAAGCCTAGTTGCTTATATTCAATCAAATTACAAATTTAGTGATTCACAATCTTAAAACTAAATTATCTAATTCTAAGAACTAACATTTATTTATTTAATTTAGTTAAGCTAACTATTTTAAAAACCAAACCATAAAAGTTTTCTTTTCTTTTTTTAAATCCGCAATAGATTCAGTAAAATTGTTGACTACAAGTACTCGCGGAATTTATTATTTCAATATGAAAGATTTAGAAAAGAAGTTTTTCTCTTATCAAAAATTTTTCATATTTTTATATCAAGAAAACTAAATTCAAATAATAATTATAAAAAAAA
Organism: Hybos culiciformis; assembly: GCA_964007475.1. Taxonomy (NCBI): domain Eukaryota; kingdom Metazoa; phylum Arthropoda; class Insecta; order Diptera; family Hybotidae; genus Hybos; species Hybos culiciformis. The sequence continues at coordinate 33,492,744 of OZ023274.1, read as the reverse complement.
ATTTATATAATCCTTGAACTTAATGAACTGAAATTTATAAATGCAAGGAAAAGTTTCTCTTCCTTTAAGAAAAAAAAAACAAAAAACTTCTTCCTACCAATTCTTAATTATTTGGTTTTTTTCATTAAAAACATATTCCCAAAAAAAAAAAAGGAAATCGTTTTAAAAAATTCAAGATAAACAAACTGTGGATGGAGAAAATTAATTTTACAACAAAAATGTTTTTATCTATTTTTTTTTTTTTTTGTAATTTGTTTTTTTATCTTGTTCGAAATATTTCAAGAATTTTCTTTTTAACAACATTCTCTTCCTAGTCGTAATTAAAATAAATTTTATTATTTAATTTAGAACAAAATTATACTTCATATATAATATACGTACATTATTGTATAATACATAATATACATACATTTTTTTTTTCCTTATACAATTAAAAATAAATTTACTGATAAATTTTAATGTTTTGGGTGTTACTTAACAGAAATTTTCCTAATTTTCATAAATAACTTTTTTTGTTTTTCCTCCCATAATGACCAGTTGTTTTCCCTTTTTTTTTGCTGAAAATGAATCGAAAATAAGAAACAACATATTTTCGAAATTAAAAATAAAACAAAATAAATTTAGATCAACGTGAATTATATTTTTAATTCAATTTTTGTAAGTGTGATATTTAAAAAAAAAAAATAAATAACTTAAAGGGAAATGGGTTAATGAACTATTAAGAATTAATTATTTCAATTTATATAAAAATTTTTATTAAATTAAGGTCAAATGATAGATAGTTTATTGGGGTAATGGGAAAAAATCGTATATATACTTAGAAGGATCAAGTAGAGTATAGAGTTAGCGCGATACATTGGCCAAATGTCTTTTCGCCGTTTTATCATTTTCCTAGAAAAATCTACAAAACTAAACTTATTGCAACACTATTCAGTGTCGTCTCATTTCAAAGAAGAAAAGTTTTTATTTTTAAGCATACATCAAACAGAAAATATAACAAATTTCAAGTTTTCTCTCATTCGATTTATACAAAGATACAAAAAAATGAAATTTTAATCTTTTTAATGGCTTTTTGTCGTAACCATAAAATAATGTATTTACAGAATAATTTATTTTATCTCTAAATTTTTGACATTATGAAAGAGCACACACGTAATATTTTTGGTTTTATTAATTATTAAGAAACATATGGACACATATTTTTCTGTCTTGTTGAACATTTATTTAAAAATTATAATTTTATGCCTGAATTGTCAAATTTTTCATTTTACGACAAGCTATATAGTCATTTATTTTAAATAATCGAGATCATTTTGATATTAATATAATTTTGTTCATTCATTTTAACAATGTGGTAAACCTTGATATTAAATGGTTCGCAAACTATATGTATTTTATTTTATAATGGTTCTGACTTTTCTTGTTTTCTTAACAGAAATTTTTTATAAATTTCAATAATTAGATATTAAAGCTTATAATAGAATGAATGACATTGAATACTTGATTAAAAGTATGGTATACATTAGAATGTGTAAATCAATAGACAACTAATTAACAAATAACATAATAAAAATAAAATATTAACCATTATATAAACAGTTCTGCGAATGAAGAAAAAACTTTCTAACACACTTATTAAATTAATAGTTTCGTTAAAGTTAAAATATGACTGATAAAAATATTCAGGCAATTATTTTACACATTCAAAACAATCAAAATCATAATAATACAAATTTTGTTGGAATTACATATTTTAATTATTGTTAAATGTGCCATAAAGGTGATAAAACTTGAATAAAAGTAACATTAATTACATGGTAATTCTTATTAATAATTAAAATGAGAAAATTGCCTTTAATTATAAATTACATAAAAGATTTTTTTTTTTTTTGTAAATAAAATTTCACATTCATTTCATTTTGAAACAAAATATTGTAAGGATTATTTATGTAACAAAATTTTTATAACGAACGTGACTACAGTAATATTTTTATAATTTTTTGGAAGTTAAGTATATATATGTATACTAAGTCACGTTTGAAATCAAATTTTACTGGAATTGAGAATAAAAGTCATAATACTTTAAGTATTAAGGGAAAAATTTATTTTGTTTACATTACAAAACTCTGTCGTTAAAATTAAGGAAAATACGAAATAAAAATTTATGAATAAAACAAATAAAGAATTTGAAATAATATAAAAGCACTTTTGAAAATATGTACTTGCATTTAAAATTGTCTTTGGTCTTATTTTATGAACTGAGATCGAACCTTTTGGTTTATTAGCTTAATATTCAAACAAGGTGTTTCAGATGTTTCAGTCAAAATTAACAAAATAACTAAAATTCGTCACCGCACCAGGATCAATATACCAAAAAAATTGGTCAAATATTATTATGTAATTAAGTAATTTTCATTCGTATTAAATTGGATAAAAAATTTGAACTTATGTCCTAATTTCTGTTTTGCAACATTTTTATTTCTAATTTTATTTTTCTAAAAATTTTATATCTCTCAAAAATTACGATTAAAATTAATTTATTTTTATTTCAATTAATCTATTTGCACCACATTTAAATTGTGAGCTAATTTTAAATAAATTTATGTAAATCAATTTAAAGTGTCGTCGTCTCTCGACATAAACTTTTTTATGCGAAATCAAAAGGGAAATTTGTTTTATATATAATATGCAATATATATTATGTACACACATAATCTATGTATATATTTGCTTATAAAGGCACATTATGTGTATATAATTAGTTCATGTGCGGGTAATACACATCTAATCAAATTTATAAATTGAAACTATATAATTCTATATACCGTATTACTATATTATATTATTAGCAATAAAATGAAATAATTAATTCGATTAAATTATTCTAAATATAAAAATAATTGCTGAAACAAAAAGTGAGATGAAAAACTAACACTATCGTTATAAATTTTTTATGGTTTTATAAAATTGATGATATTTTTAAAAATCAATATACATAAATATCCTTACCTATTATTGAACTTTTTTTTTTATTTAAAACGAGATATATCAGAATCGAAAATTCCAAAAAAAATAGTTCCCATTGGGCTTAAAATTTGTTAGATAGACAACATAAAGATCGACCGTTTTTTAAAAAGATTCAATTTGGCCCATTTTTCACAAAGTTAGAGGCATTTGTCAAATTTAAATTTCACGAGGTTTCATAAGCGGTTCAATAAAAAAAAAATATATAAAAAAGGACAGCCTCGACCAATGTTAAAAGGAAAAATCGAAGATGCAAAAAGTAAATGGTGTACGAATTGAAGTGTAATAATTCCCCATATGTATCTCAAAGATGTATGAAATATTTTATACACATAAGATTTAATTTTCCAAATAATTATTGGATGTAGATGTTTTTTTTGAACATAAAATTATAATTCGATCGGAAGAAAAGTTCAAACCATAAACAATTTCGAAGTTTATAAAAACAAGAAAAGCAATAAAATATATTTTAGATATATCTTAAAAAAATATTATATTATATGCTCTTGAAATCTGAAGATTATTTGTTTTTATTATTTCTTTTGAAACTGATAATCTCTTTTGAAATTTTTATTTTTTTTTTTAAATGACATAAAATTTTTGGCAAACTATGTGGAAACTAAAATCTTAAACTTAAATTTGATTACCTACTCAAAAATTGTTTTTAGAACCTCAACGTCTTAAAGCAAAAAAAATAATTGTTAAGGCATTTTCGTTACCAATAAATAAACATTTTTAGAAAGAACAGTGCAGTACAAAAATTTGCGCAACACTTCAAAATAAAATTAATTAGAATTAGAATATAGTCGCAGTCATACATGAATATGAGTATCCCGGAACCATGAGTGTATGTTGAATATCATTCTCAGGTGTACAGAAATAAATTTAAACTGACTCAGGAATTTATTTAAAAAAAAAAATATTTTATATAGGTATTAACTTATATATATTTATTTTTATGATGACGAACATCTGAAACGCTTAAAAAGTCATGTGACATTTTGACATTAAGAATCTTTTTTTTTTTCTTTTTGATAATTAAACGTATATTAACAATTTTCTTTTATTTTTTTTTATTATTCTTCATGAAAATCAACAATAATATCAACAAAATAATAAAATTTAAATATCTGTCATTTGAAATTATAATAAAACATCTGAATTTTCATTTGCATTCCAACCTTGCTTTTCTTTGCAAAAATTTTCTTTTATGAAAATCAAAACGTATAAATATTATTAAAGAACAAAAAAAAATAATAATAATCGGCGCCACTATGTTAAATTTTTAAAACTTTTTATGTCTGTTTTTATTATGACAAAAATAAATTCTTTTTCATCATAATATTAAAAAAATTAAAAAGTATATTAATTAATCCAATTTGTTGAAAGATTTTGGTGATATTTAGTTACAAGAACTGAGACAAAAAAATTAAATTGAAAAAAAAAAAAAAATTAATAACGTCGGAAATAAATTTTTCCCACATTACGAATCTACGTATTTTTTTTTCATTCATAATTTTTTTATATATTTTCTTTTTATTTTCTCGAAAATACGTATATCGGAAATAAAATAAAAAACTTGTTGAAATTCATTTTTTTACTACTTAAAAATAAAAACCAATAAAACACAGATGTGATATAGCTGCACAGATTAACCTTGATTAATAAAATTTTACATTTCGAACTTATTCTGTCTTGAAGTTCTTTACATTCTGAACTTTCTTCTGTCTTGTTTCTCATACTTGATTTCTATTTGGATTCCTTTTAATTTAATTAATTTCGCGGCAAGCTTAATTTACAACTTATGTGCACAATTTTTTCTTATTGAATGCAACGGAACAATCCTCTGGATTGAAATATTTTTGAGTCAATAAATTAATATTTGAACGTAATTAAAGTTCTAACTAAAGGTTATTATTCACCCAAAATTTCCCTTATTCATAAAACTTTACACAATCTTCGATTGCTCATTTTGCATTCTTTATGTGAAAAAAAAAGAAAAACTTTTTTTCCTCAAAATTTATTAAGATGCTTATAATTTCTTTTTTTTGCAAAAAAAAAAATTCTTTAAAAATTCAAAACAAATATTTCAGTTCCTTTTTTTTTAATTTTTTTTTTTTTTACAACAATTTTCTGAATATTTTAACTCAGAATTTCTGATTTAATTCAAAAATGCGATATAAAAGAAAAATACACACATCGTCATGTCAATCTCATTCCTCTCTATATATCTACTATGTATCTACTATGTAAAAGCATAAACACATAAAAATATGGAATTCTTAAAAATGAAAAAAAAAGAGAAACTTTGTTATATCAAAAAAAAAGAAAAAGAAAAGAAAATTAATTTTTCTGTTTACTATGCAATTAAAAAAGGAAAAGTTTTATGGTGTAGATTTTCCATTTGAAAGCTTTTATATATTTTCTGCAAAAAAAAAAGTACCTAAATTGTATAAATAAATAAAATGTAAATCCTAATTCAAATAAAGAATTAATGGAATTTGAACATTTTAAAGAATAAATAAATAAAAAAAAAATTATTTATTTTTGTAAACTTGCATTGTTTGACTTTTTTGTCAGAATTACAAGGTTATTATTTTTGAGTTAAATTATTTTTCTTCTATCCACAGTGTTTAAGATCAATTCGCACATAAAAAAGTTCGGTTAATTCAAATTGACAATACTGTGAGCTTATTGAAATTCCAAAAACCAAACACAAATTTATTTTATTAAACTTATACTAAGTATATATACGCTCATTATTCAAAATATATATAAAATGAATATAAAATTAATTCAATATTTAAATTTAAATATCGGAAAAAAGTCGAAATGCCAAATCATATTCAATTTTAATTTGAAAATCATATAAATTGCCAAAAAAAATTAAAATTATTTGAAATATTAATGCAAAAAAAAAAAAAATTTTTTTTTTCTCATAATTTTGATTTTGAATATTTTTAACAAACAAAAAAAATGAATTATTTATTTTGATAATTAATTAAAATTTATACACACTTGACATTATGACTAAGCCTCTAATTTTATGATATTTTAATATATTATTAAAAATATTTATTTTCTCTGTTTATTTCTGTTTTGTATTTTATGTATATTAGTACAAGGTACACAACGTATAAATGTGTTACAACAGATTAATTTTGTTCATGAAACTTAATTCATATGGGTATTAACAAAATAAAGTACATTTTAAAAAATATTTAATTATTTGTTTTTTTTTTATTTTTCTTGCTGCGAATATGGGACCTTGTTCATTGGGAATACATAGTTTAACATATTTTTTATTAAGATAATTATCCTAATTAGAAATCGATTTAATATAGATGGAACGAAATTTTGCTATAGAAGTGAAGAAATTGTGATATTTATTAGAGTGATAAAATAATTTTCCTTAAATATAATAAAGTTAAACAAATCTGTTTACGTGTGTCGTCGTCGATTTGTCAAAGCATTATTTATGTAATATTTTAAACCAAAACTCTTTCAATGGTCTCTTCATACTGGGACTTTTTTTCAAGTTTTAGGGAAATTAACAATTTTGAACTTCACTAATAATTTTGAAAATGCAGAAATATTTTATAAAAATAAATAAAAAAAATTTATAAATTTAATTTTTATTAGTAATATATTTGCATTTTAAATTAATTTAAATATATATACATATAATAACAAATCGTTCAGGAAAGCGTGGGTGGAAAATTTCTTAGTATAAGTTGTATTAAAATTGTTTTACGCTAGGAATTTGCAATAAGAAAATTTGTTACGCATTTCTCAGTATGTAGTACGAGATTTTCTATGTTTTTTTTTTTTTTATTAAATTTATAATACACTTTTAATCTACTATTTATGTGTATAAATAATTTGGAAATTAGTCAAAATGTTCTTAAAAAAAAAATTTGAGACACCCCGAATAATAATGTCCCAGTTTTTAATTAGCTTAAAAATTCATTACATAAACATTAATTATTCATTTTATTAATTGGGTTGTTGTTAGTGTAAATTTTTTGAATTATAATTTTATATGAGTACAGTATTATACTTAATTATAAACAAATGGGATAAAAATGATAAATGAACATTCTTTTATCGTATTAAGCATATATATATACCCTTGAAGTAACATACGGATAAATTTTTTATGTTTAAATATGAATAAGAGAAATGTCGACAACATTTATTTATTCTTATCTTAATTTTTTAACAGTTGAATGATATGCAGTTGGGATCCCGGTTTGATTCTCCTCTGATCCAAATTTTAAAATTTCTTTGTTTCGTGTTCCCTCTATAGCCAGTACCTTATGGATTTAATTGAAATTGTACCTCTCATACTCGCTGCAATTATTTGAACAGCCTTATAATTCTATACACAGGAAACAATCCTTATTTTAGAGAAGCCGAAGAACCTCTCATTAATACCTAAGTTCATTTATTTATTGGATCCAAGTAAAAAAAGTGCACAATGGAAAAAAAGATATATTATTTGTATGTCTAATGTTTGAATAAAATTTTTCAAAAAATCAGCAGCTATATCTATTGCGTTTCTTCTTTATTACCTATCTCCTACATAGGGTTTAGTGTGACGAAATATGATTTCCCCCTTCAGGAACGTTTAAAGATTTATAACTTATAATTATATCAAGTATGGTTTGTTCAAGATTTTACTAATTTTTAATTGACTTAGGTATCTACGTTCAAAAATTTTTTTTTAAATTCTTAAAAACATCCTTTTTTTTAAGTTAATTTGAAAAATATATTTTCGCAAGAAAAAGCTTTATGGTGATAACACTTTGTTTATGTTCGTGAAAAAACTAATTAGCTTTTCTTTGATATAATGTTTACTTTAAATAAAAAATTTTTCAAGTGTAATTAAAAATTAAATGATTTTTTTTTTTTTTAGAAATTTTTAGAACCTTTTTTTTTTTTGTTTCTCGAACTACTTAGGCTAAAAGGTTTTTCACCATATCTTAATTGAGATACTCATAATAAAAAAAAAAAGATATGCTTAAATGTTAACGCACCTGTCAAATTACCCAACCTCAAATTTAAAAAAGATTTTAGCTTTCAAATATGTTTATAAATAAATTTCTTTCCTCTAAAATTTCCACGAAAAAAACCTTACAACAGAAGTGTTTGTTTTGGCAAGAAAGAAGATATTGTCTTGTTAAATTTCTTTTCATGACTAATCTAGGCAATGACAAATATTCGACTTTAAAAATTATTTACTTACTAAAACTCCATCACATCGCTAATGTATCATCATCACCAACAGAACAGAATAATGACATGTAAAAAGAGAAACTTTTTATGGCAAAAGTTAAAATGATTACATTTATTTTGTGACTCTCGTGGGTCACAAAAGAAAATGATATGTCATCATTTTTATTGCATAATTGTCATAATTTAATGATTATTATTATTATTATGGCAAGCGAAAAAGTTAGAAAAATTTCAGCGTATAACAAACATAAATAACAACTGTGCCATAGGTTTTGTTTTTTCATTCATAAAATATAATGAATTTTTCATTAAAAAAAAAAAAAAAATAGAAGTAGGTATAAAATAAAATTTCATGTCCATGTAAATAAAATTTTTAGTTCTCAAAAGCGCGCGTAGGATATATCTATCTTATCATCATAAAACATCAAGAAAAGAATTATATATGTATGTATATTAATAAAAGTTTTCTTTTGAACATATTTTGTTTTGTATTTTTTTTTTTATATGTGTTCTAATAAATAAATTATATTTTCATGCATATTATAAAGTCTTGAAATGAAAATGCAAAGAAAAATAAATTGTTTGTTTTTCTTTCCTGAAAAATAATGGTAAATAAAGTTCTTTTGTTTATATCTGATTAAAGTGTGGTACACTATGCGTTTTCCTTTTTTTTTTTCCAAACTAAGCAAAAAAAAAATCATGTAGGAGGATCATAAAATCGATAAAACTAAGGTTTACAAAATAAAAGTTATAACAAATCCTTAATTTTCTTTTTTTGTTTTGTTTATTTACATTCTAATTACCATGCAGATTAAGAATACGTTCAGATGACGTCAAAGTATTTTTTTTTTTAATTTAAGGTAATTGAACTTTTAGGAAAAATTCATAAAGGTATTATTTTGTTTTAAATATATAAATGATATGAAAAATTAGGGCTTTATAGAATTAATTTATAGAAATCATATGACAAATCTTTAAATTACTTGAAATTAATAAAATCTAATTAAATATATTTGGAAAGTTATGGTTGCTCTTGCTACCATGTAACCCTAACTTGTGTGTTCAGTTCCCACTTTGGATATTTCAGCTAGAATTGCAGAATAAGATTTTCCTCAAATCATTGATATTCAAATAGTTTTAAAATTTAATTTTTTTTTTTTTTAATGAATATTAATGGGAAATTTTAATTTTCTAAGCATACAATTAATAGAGAATATTTTTCTTATAAAAATAAAACGCAAAAAATTTTTCATCTTTAAAACTTATATTTCTAATAAAAAAAAACCAACCATTCACAAAAGGTGTTGTGGAAAAATAAAATCGATAAAATTTGAAAGAAAATGTGCTAAAAAAAAAAACCTTAAGAAAAATAAAAATATATTATGTAAAAGTAAAAATTTATTTCCAAATTATTTTACATTTTTCATCTTCTTCTTTTGGGGAAAAAAATATTTTTTTTCTTTTTTTTTAAATTCATGTTCTTTGAAAATTCAACATGTTTTCATTTAATTTGAAGTAACACACAGCTACAGAAGAAAATATTCTTTGAATTTTCACATTTATTTGGGTATACTTTTTTTAATTTACTGAAAAATATAACACTTTAAATCAGTGATGCCCAAAATTTAAGATTGAACGTGCATTTACTACCATCATCATAAATTTTTGGCATGTTTTATTAATACACGGAAAAAATACACAGTTAAAAATTAATTTTTCGTCTTGTAATATAATAAATAACTTGATTGTGCTCTTGCTCGAATTTATTTACATTTAAAGTCAAGTTTTGGTATTTTTAAATGTAATTTAAAATATTTTTAGCATCCTCTTCTAGAATTTTCGTTTAAAATCCAAAAATAAGCTTCTTTTTTTTCTTCTTGAAAATTTATTTTTAAAAATTTTTTTGTGAAAACTTTGAAAATACGGTTAATAATTACAAAGCAAATCAAGCTCTAAGCTAATTGCTTTAAAATTGATTGCAAATATAATTCTCTTCATATTAATTTTTAAATTAACATTAATTTTCTGCAGTCCTTTTATTTTTATTTACATTATTCATACATCAATCACACAATTGCGATCAGAAAATATTATAAATAAGAATTTCGCATTTTACAGTGCATGCACAAAAAAGAAGGGAAAAAAAAATACAGAAAAAATGTTTTTTTTTTTCTTTCTATTCAAAGTGCGAATGATTTTTTTTTTTTAAATGGGAAGTGCGAAGACGAAATACAAATATTTTTTTTCATGCACTTACATAAGCACGAAGTGTATACGAAGTGTATAGGGTTTTTTTTTTCCTATTCTGTTTTATTATTCATATAAACAAAGTGGGATTACAATAACAAATGTGGTACAAGTGCATAGGCGATGATCATCCTTGCTTTAAATTAAAGACAACCCATAAAAACAAAATTTTTAATATAAATCCTTTATATGGAATCCCTTAACGTTTTTAATTTGTTGTGTTTCAGAACTGCTTTTACTCTCTGGCTCTCTTTTTCTTGCAAAAATTGAAATTCCTTAAAAACCATCCAATCGAGCTGAAATGCATTGTCACCGACCTCGAGTCGATTTGCAAAATCTATCGTCGGATGACAGGAAGTAGACCAATTTTTATTTCGTAAATTGCGGAACAATCATTCAAACAACGCGGCTGCTAATAACTTCGACAGACTTCAGGTTACCAACCATCAATTTCAAGGTTTCGCAAAAAATATAACTCCGTTCGTTTGACACAAACGTACAAAATTCAGTACACAGTTTTATTCCAATTAAACAAAAAAGGTTATACCTGTCGATTTGCAGAAGATTTGCAGAAAATTTGCCTACAAAAATTAAACAGAAGTAACAATTTAAAATATTTTTAGAAAGAAAACTTTTATAAAGAAACTTTTTGTTTTTTAAACCACAAACCGAACCATCTTCACCTATCGAACCTATTTGTCAACCTATTTTCATGGTTACTATTTTGGTAACTTGAAGTCTATTGAAGCTGAGTTAATATATATAAAGACTTTAAAAAAAAAATACTTATCGTTCCTTTAGTATTTATTAAGTAAGCTCGTCATGGTTATCTGTAGTTTTGAAAAATTTAAAAACTAATTGATAATGAAAAAAAAGAAATAAATATACCTACAATAAAATACTGTAGTAAAATAATTTTTTTCTTGATTAATATAACTTCTTTTTGTCCAGGATTGAATTATTTAGAACTCGAAAGTGTCCAAAACATTCTTCATAATTTTTTTTATATTGAGTATATGTACCTGTATACCCTGTTTTTCTGCGCATTAAATAATCTCATAAATTTATTAGCATATTTTTTGACAACAAAATGGAAAATTTTAATATTCAAAATTTTTTTTTTTTCTTTTATTCTAAAAAGCAAAACCATAGAGAAAGAATCAGAACCCATCCTTGTTATCATAAAGTTTTAATTTTGGAAAAAAAATTAAATTCTTAATGTAAACTAAAATGGCTCTTTGTTTTCTTGCCTTTGTCGTTATTAATTTTTTTTTACTTATTTTTTTGTTTTTTTTTTATTATAATTAGGAAGAAGAAAAAATGTTTGCAAAATAATTATGGTAAATTAAAGAAAAAAAAGGAAGGTAAAAAGCAATCATCATCATTGTTGTGTGTTTTTTTTTGCTTTTCTCTATATAAATTTATTATTCATTCGAAAATTTTATTTTCGTTTTCATAGCTATTTATTTATGAATTCAATTTAACGATTTATTAGGGTACATGACATCCCGTCGAATTCGCTTAACTATTCATGTTAAAAAAAAAGATAGATTTTTTGTGAAGGTCTTTGATATTTTTTATTTATACCTGGGTATCGCATAAATTTCGTATGATTTTTATTCTTAAACTTTTAACAAAACATCATTATTGTAGGTTCTTAAGTCTAAGCAATAATTTTATAATACATATTTGAATTATTTTATTGAAAATACATTAATGAACTATTTGTTTATAACTATATAACTACAATTTTATAAATTCGTGAATAATATCCAATATTAATAAAATTTCTTATTTTTTTATAATTTCAGAACCTAGAAAAGACAAGACTGATGCACCCATTGGTGGTAATGGAATTTTATCACCAAATACAGAACAAGGCTCTATATTACCACCACCAGGTGGTGGACATCACTTAGAAACACCCAAATTGGAAAGACCAAATTCATTGGGACCGAATAAATTATCTAGACGAGTTATATGTTATCATAATAATGAACGCTGTGAGTATATACATTATAAGTATATGTTGTATATCCTTGAAATTAAATTAATTTTTTTTTTATGTCATGTTAATATCATTCAATTGATAATAATAATAATAATAATAATCCTTTTATTCTAAGATCCTCTTTGTTAACATGACAATATTATAGACATATAAATACTTATAAATATATTCATTATTATGTATATCTTAATATTATATATAAATGTTGAAATCGGATAATAAAAATATTATTAATTATATATGTAGGTACTTATAAATATGTTGTACAATAATTGTATATATAAAGTAAAATCTAGTTTTATTTCCTTATAAAATTCAAATTATTTATTGTTATTCATTAAATTTACACAATAAGTGAGTGGAACACGCACATCGTAAACTTTCTTATTTATAGGATATTCAAGGAAATCTGATTTTATAATAATTCATTTATTTCCTTACATTGACAATATTATTATTAACCAATATTATTTAATAATCAATTTACATTAAATTAAATTTTCAATTAAATGACATTTAACTAGTTACATAATTATATCAATACTGTGCGTATTGTTTTATTCCAGATAAATTTATTAATTTCCCGTAGAGTGTGAAATTTGATTAAAATTGTAAACAATTTTAAATACTCTTAATAACATTATAACATTTTTATAATAATTAATTAAAAAAGTACAGTTTCATGTATTTAACATAAATTTTTCTTTTATACTTAAATAATGAAGGATAATTTTATTACATATTGCCCCTGTATAATTTTCGATAATTAAAAACTTCAATTGAATCCTACAACAAATATATTTAAGGAAATATCAACCGATTTATTTTTATTTAAAATTTAATTCTCTAACATATTTTATTCATGTAACAGTTCCAGAGGGTGGTGGTCCACCAGGTAGTACGCCGCCACCGCCACCACAAGGTGATGGTCAACATTTCCTTTTATCAGAATTTCCAGAACCACCAATACCATTATCGGAAATAGGACCAATCCCACCTCCACCGATGTTCTCGACACCAAGCCCAACTCTGATAGCTGGTCGACCACATGGACCAGGTGCTGTTAATGATCAGGATTATCAAGCAGACTACGATTATGACGGTATGATATTATTTTCTGTTTAACATTTTTTTTATTCCTGTTATAAATAAATTTTATTATGTTATTAATGGAAAAAGGATGTGAACCTAATCTGATTATAACATTTATTTTTAAAATATTTTCATGCAAAAATATAAAATTGTTTATTTCAACATATAAAATTTTAAAAACACAACATAATAAAAAAAAATTCATAAAAAAAAAAATCTGTATTTCCTCAGGGTAAATAAATTAAGCTGGTCACAAATTATATAATAGTTGGTAAATATTTATTTGCAAAATACATTTGAAAATAAATTTGATTTAATGACAAAAAATTATAGCTATACAATTATATTTCAATTACAGAGTAATTAAATTACAGATATAATCATTTTTTTAATCTTTCTGTGCTCTAAGCTCCTAAAAGTTCAAAGCATCCGAGATATATGAATAGTATAAAATAGCTACAACGGCATCACTATCTAGGAAATTACTAGATATTCTTAAAACTGAACGAGAATCTTATTTCTACAAAGTATAATAGAAATTATATCGATAATGAAAAATTATTGTTCAAACACAATGGGGCCAATATCATTTCATTTATAATTTAAAAAAATAACACACATCCTTTTATAATCAATCATAGAGTTTTGTCATCCAATTGCATTAAAAACACACTCTTTTTTTCACTTTTTATGAAATTTATAACGATTTTTCTTTTTAATTCAATTTATTTTAAAGATCATGATAATGACCAGGATGAATTAGATTCAGATGAAGATTTTATGTTTATGTCACAACCAAATCCAAATATAGATACGTGTCGTATTGAAGAAATTCCAGCTAAAGAACCAAAATTTAATGCTGTACCATTAAAATCAGCATTAAAAAAGAAACCAGGACAACAACAACATCATAATTTACAAAATAATATACAAAATAATCAAAATTCAGCACCTGGTACACCTATACAAGATTCTAGTAATAACAGTAATAGTAATGGTGGTTGTAATAATAATCAATCAACTAATAATCGTCCATTGGTTGTGCGACAAGAGGCTAATAACTATTCCTTAAAGTGAGTATAAAAATTTCTTAATTTAAAAATTATTGAGTGGTTTTTATCAAAAGTAGTATCTACTATTCTTCTTTTCCTCATTTTGTTTTAGTTTTTTTTTTTTTTGGTAAAAATAAAACTGGAAATAAAAAAGATCAATCTACAACAGAAAAACAAGTATCCGCTCAAAAGAATATCTAAGTATATAGGATATTTAAAATATGTCAAATGTATACTTAGAGGTTCAAGGATCAAGGATTTAGTGTATAAAAAGTAAACAGATTGGTTCTTTTAAATTCCAGGTCATAGAAATTATTTAATTTTTTATTGATTTTAATAAAATTATTTTACTTAAATTAAAAATTTATAAAAATCAAATTATATTCAAAATTATACACAAAGAAAGTATTATATTTTTATAGTTTACATTTTTATAGAGAATAAAAAAAAATATTGTAAGAGGATTAAAACATGTATCCATACATAGGGTTTTATCGTATTAAGTTAAATTAATTTGTCCAGAAATAGATTCCAACCACACATTATTCACACTTACATAATACATTATTCATACACATGTACATTAAAAAGAATCCAATTTGTATCTATATATCTATACATAGATAAAAAAATTGGGATAAATATTTTTCTTTAACATTCAAATTTTAAATTTGAAACTTTTTACATATTTTATGTAGATAGACATATTATAGGATGAAATTAAAAATCATAATTACTTTTTCCGGTTCCCTAAGTTTTTGATTTTTGTCCATTTATTTGATTCAATTATTATTAACTAGATTAAATTATTAAACTTATGTAAATTTAAGAGATTTATTCAGTTTATTTTAGGCTACAATGAGTTGAAAATTTTCGTAAAAAAAAAATATAAAAGTTTATTTTCCAAAAGACAATGCATATTTTTAGGCAATGATCAGAAAAGAACAAAATTATTTTTCTTCTTGAATAAAAAAGAAAATGGATTAAAACCAACCCCATAATATACATGTTTCAAATAACAATGTTGCTGGATAGTATTTTAATTTTTAATCCTTTTGCAAAAAAAAATGTCTATAAAGAATACATAAATAATTTTTTTTAATTTAACATAAATGTAACTTGTACTACTAGGTATACATATAAACATAACTTTTAAAAGTTCATAAAAAAAAAATTATGAATTTATTTATTTATTTTTTATTTTTTCCTTTCTCTTTATGTTAACAAAAAAAAAAATTAAATTATATATTGTTATAAAAAAAAACAATTTAGACCAATTTTACGACCAAGGATTAGGATATGGTAATATACATTTTTCAATTATAATTTTATTTTTTATAATTCTTATCCTTATTGTTTTATGTTTAGAAAGCACATAATCTTGTATTAAAAATATATATATTAATCTTAGGTATAATACTACAAATTTTATTGAAAATTATAATTTTGTTATTATTTCATAATATGTTATGTGCATTCGTTACTAAAATTAATAATTACTCTTTGCATCCTTTATTAAAATTAATTAATTTTGCAAGAAAATTTATTATAATTAAAAGGAAGCATCAATAATGTTAGAAATAAATTACTTATGGTGTTACAAGATATTAACCACGATACATGCATTCATTACATAATGTATGTAAATAATTCGTCTTTAGAAAACATCAGAAATAAACAAATTATGAAATTACATTATATCAATGACGATAATATGAGCTATCACGTTCACTTTTAAGAAAACTAAAGAACAAGATATTTCAGTTTTAACTTTAGAGACAGTTTTTTTTTTTTACATGGTATGAGAAATTTCTTTTACAGAACATTCTAAATCAATCCAAAAATTTTGAGAGCTTACTTAAATTTTTGCATTAGAGCTACTTAGTCACTGCAATTTGAGAGATCATAACTCCAGATATATCTGAATTAAAGTTTTTTTTTCTTGTACATTAAGTATTTGGGTAAATTGTGATTAATTTCTTCTTCCTCTCCCGTAATTGAAGTTCACTTTTTGAAACCCACAGGAGAGATTTATTTCAGTCAACGTCATGTTAAAAATTTAAAAATTATTGCCAGCAAAAGTTAGTTATCTATTTTTAATACTCCTTACTCTACAGAACTAAATTTTGTGTAGAAAAAATGTTTTTTTTTATTAAGTTTTCCACTCATTTTAATTCCTTTTGGGCTCGTTTTAGTTTTTTTTTTGAAGTTATAATATAATATGAAAAAATTTAATAAAATTTTAAAACAACTTTCAATTGAATAAATATTTTTAGAATTTTCCCAAATAATTTATTTACAATGTTTTAATATAAAACTTTAAAATTTAAGTCAAAAGTTTTGTGAAAAATTCCGCTAAAGTTGTTCTTACACATGGGTTATGACGAACAAGCATTTAAGCTAATTATATAGATTGATAATATGTCTAATTTTAATTAAATTTAAAAATTTTTATAAAAAAAAATGAATGTCACTTAATAATTGATTAAAATTTAATTTTCATATGACAATCAATCATTGTATAATTTTCATATTTTTTCTTCCCAAACAAGTGCGACAATCAGAAATTATTTTCTAATATTAAGAGACGTTTAAGTTTTGTAATTAGTTTTCAAGTTATTTAATCAAAAATGAATGAATATAATAAAATAAACTTTTTGTATCTTCTACTAAAAATTGTTATGAAGTTGAGTGACAATATTATTATATCTGTCTGTACCAAGAAAACATAATATACACAAAAATAATACATATAATAATGCTATCCTAATTTTTTTTGAATTTCTAAAATTATCTTCATTCATTAGGTACCTATATGTATATATAAAGATATTTTTGAATTCTTTTTTTTTTTTTGTTTTTCATGAAAAAAGATAATTTTTTAATGCAGCTTTAATACTTCAATGATTTTTCGAATTTTTATAATTTCTACCTAAATTTACCATCTGTGCTTTAGAAAATGTTAGTAAAAATGTTCATATATATTTTTTTTGAAACTCACTTTATGGCAACGAATTTTAATACTTAAATTCTAAATTAAAAGTACATATTATAAATTCTTATTTTATGACTTCAAAATTACATATTCATTTTGACGTGAGCCTATTTTTCTTGGAATAAGTAAGAATAAGTAAGGAAACTTGTTTTAATCTATTTTTATTCATTTTAAATGAAGCTTTTCCTTTATAGATATATTTGACGTATCTTTATTTTTTTTTTGTTAAAGAAAGGAAATTATATTTATTTTCCTCTCGCAGTTTTCTTATTATTACAACGGCATAAAAAATTTTCTGAATTACCTATAATAAACTTGAAAAAATTAAAGAAATCTATGACACTTGTATCCGCGTTAATATTTTCTAATTTATATTATTGAATTTTCAATGAAATGTTTTTAAACTTAAAATAATTCAATAAATCATTCCTGGAAAATATAGTATAATTCGACACTAAAATTCGTATAAATGACACGTAACGAATAAATAATAGAAGATTATATACATGAACGAACATCCATAAATGACGTAATTTATTATATTCACAAAAACAATGATTCAGTAAGTAGTTCCTAAGTTTGCAGAATTAGTTCCAACGAAACACAAAACTAACTTGATAGCTTGATACTGATATAGTTAAAAATTATCAAAAGAGGACATTTTTTGTTTAAATATTTGACTTCTGCAACTGGTTTCAAATTATTTGAATACCCCAAACTACAGATATTTTAAAGAAAATGTCTTTTATTGCATATTTTTTCCGAATTAATTTTTTTCGCGAATTTACTAAAAAAGTTCTGATTCACTGGTCTTCGTAATTGTTTTTTCTTTAACTTACAAAATTTTTATATATTTTTTTGCACCAGATGTTTTTTATCTCAAGTATACAATGTGTAATTCTGAAATTATTGCTATATTCATATTTTGTATATACTTACTTAAAATTTATTTGTAGTACTTACAGTAAGGGATACATACCTACGTATATATATTTTTCTTCTCTTTACCTTTATCTAAATACACATAGTACATTTATGTTCATTACTATACAAAAATAAGCAGGAAAAATATAACCTAGCATAAATTGTCCGTAGTGACTTTATTAAAGATTTATCCTAAAATTAAAAACAAGTCAAATGAAATTATTTCCCTAGTTGAATAATAAGTTATTATAAACTTAAGGTTAAAAAGAAAGTAGGAGAAAGTATGTACTATTTTTCATAAAAATTCAACTTGTGCAGAAAATTAATAATTCTATAAAATGTTTACAATACAAAAATAGATTTTGTTTCACGTTTGTAAAATTGCAGTATAAAGATTAAATATTTAATTCAGTCAAAAATAATATCAAAGTTTTTTAATTTCATGGAAAGATGAAACTAGAGTTTCCAAAAATCTGTAAATATGGTAATCGCTGATATCAGATACTAATTTCGCTGCTATCCGGCGAATACTGGTTAACCGAAAAAAAAGATGGTAAAATAAGGGAAAAATGTTAATTTGATAAAGATGACGTTTTTATTCAAAAAATAATAATGTCAAAAAATATCAAAAACGGAATGAATTATTATTAAACTTTTCCATTTTTCAAATTTTTATAATCAATATATATGACATATGAATTGCAATTCAAATCTATGTTAAGCTCCTATGTCAAATGACTGAACACGATCGAGAACCATGCATTTTATTAGGTTACTATAGTCTCCCACAGCTTATTAAAATGCATGATTACAATATTCATAATGTACCAACAATTTTACAGTACATTACACATATAGAAAAATGTTAAATATTATACAAAATTAATAATATTCAATTTGAATTCGGGTATTGGATACGGTTAATCAACTACTATTCGCGAATACCGGTTACGGATATACCCGCTAACGAAACCCTAGATGAAACTAACAACTTCGAATGTCATGCTCATTGAATAAATTAAGAGTGTTTTTTTTAAGTGCATAGAATGGGTAATTTTCATGCAATTGAATGAATTTGATTTTCAAATTTGTATAATTTGTTATTCGACATATAAAAACGTTTAAACAAATGTTTGATTGTTTGATATTTTTAATAACAGAATTAAAGCTATTCTAATTTATTTAAAGTTCGGAATTTAATTTTTTTTAAACAAAACTTCATAAAAAATTCTTAAATAATTTTAGTTTTTTAACATTTTTTTTTTTCGCATAATGAAGGGGAATTTGACTTCCAAAGTTTTTTAGAAATTAGAGCATGTGAAGAAGCATAATCATCAAATTCTAATTAAATTTTAGTTTTCGTTAAATGAAAATGATATTTAATTTTTTGAAACCACATAACTTATTTTTTGGTCAATTTTTTTTTTTTAATAATAATTCAACTTATGGTAATCTATTCCGCTCTAACATGAAACATTATTTTATTTTATTATTATGTAAAAATTAATAAAAGGAGTAAAAAAAATATATTTTCCTAACATCATGTAATCTCTTGAGCAAATAAAATGTGCATAAAACACACATAACCATGTAGTTAGCTAAAATATTCAAAAAATAATTTCAACGGTATGTGATATAATACAATAATCCTGCATATTTCAAAATTAAAAACTTTTAATTTAATTTTTTTTTGCAATTTTTGGGAAAACAGCATTTATTTCAGTAAAACACAGCTGTTTGGAATTTTATTGCAATAAAACAAAAAAGTTCGTAATACTGGAAAATCTCAGAAAAATTAATAATTTTTATGAAACATAATTTCTGTGGTATATTTTTTATCAAAACAATTTTTTTCCCAAAGAGATTGTAATAAATTGAAATACCACTAAAACTTTACACACTTTTTAATTTAATTTTATATTTTCAATAAGTGTACAATGTTAGATTTCAGCAATAATTTCTGTTGCCATTGAAGTCAAGAAATTTTACATACTTAGATGTTTATTTTTATATTAAACGTAAATTTCCAAAGGTATAGGAAAAAAAAAAAATTATAATTAGCAATATATGCATCAAATTTATTTACAATTTTCGAAAATTTATATATAAAATATATTAAAGATTTTTTTCGTTTTCCCCAAGGAAAACTGATGTAGACAAGTAAACAAAAAGGCTCGTTAAAAAAATAAAATGTAATAAATTTTACATTTATTTTTTATTTCAGTTTATTTCGATTATTAATATCCAAAATGTACACAATGTACCTACCTACACAGTAGGATGGTGGTGGTAAATACATTTTCATTCAACATTTTTACTAAAATTTTTTTCATTACATTCTTAATAAAATGTTGGTCCCATTGGAAGTTTGAATGGAAAAAAAAGAACAAAATGTAACAATTTTTTTTTTCAGGAACAGCAGTTCGAAGTTATAAAGACAAAAAAAAGAAAAAGTATAAACCTTTTAATAAAACTTCAAAAGTTGTTTTATTAACAAAAAAAAACTGTTACACATTTTTTAACATTTTAAATTCCTAAAATTACATATAAATCATTGATTTATTCACGTCTTTTTTAATAGTACTTTGAAGGTACATATTTGGAATTTATAATATAGTAACAGTCAATTTTTGATTTCAAGAGAGCAAAGAAATCAATTTGAAAGTTTATTATTTTTCTATTATTACTTTTTAATTTCCATTAAAGAAAAGTGACATTTGTTATCTGTATTTTCAATTTCTTACAACGATAAATTGATTAAACGATAATTTATTAATTCAGAATTATATGTTCATAAACATTTATCTCAATCAATATTTTTATAAGTAATTTATCAACAATATGCTTTTGCTCTCAATACTTAGTGCCTTTTTGTATTTTTCCAATCTTAATTAAGTCGAATTCTATCTTATCTCACCTAATCTAGGGTATATATTTTGATTTTAATTACTTAAGATAAAAAAAATTGTTACAAAATATATTAACCTATAAAAATGTCGAGTTTTTAACCGAATTTTGTAACTTAGATCGCAATGTTTTTCATTTATCAAAAAAATATATAAAATTTTGAATTCCTTCAGGTTTTCAAGTAAGTTTAAAAAAAAATAAAAATCCAGGAAATTTATAATTTTTTATTTGTTTATGAGAAAAAGAAGTTCTTAAAATAATGAAAATAAAAAAAAAAAGTTTTTGCTTTCAATTTTTTTTATGCGTCGCCAAACCATAAAGTTTTTTTAACAAAAGCATAATATTATCGTCCTTCAAAATTTAGTTCCAAAAAAAGTACTTGTTCAAAAACTTACGCTTTTTACTTTTCGAGTTTTTATTTCTTTATCATATTTCTCAGAAGAATTAAAAGAAAAGAGCTAAATGTTAACCTTCCAAATATTATAATATATGTACATACCATTATATACGAGTATGAATTTTAAAGAGCACGCTCCTTTAATTTTCGGATAGTTTTCTTTTTATCAACATAATTTTAAATGTTTCAAACAAAGCTAATTAACCAAATAAATTACACAAACTTAGAAAACAAAATTTACCTTTATGCAACTTTTTAAATAAAGTAGGTAAATATTTTCTTAAAATTAATGTAATATCATTTTTGGTATTTTAAATATTGAAAAACACTTAATTAAAAAATTGAAAATTGGTATGAACATTTTTTTTCGTTTGATGACCAATCTGTTTTATGTTCACAAGGTGCATTATAACAATTATATTCATACACACTTAACTAATTTTTGCCATCTGTGGAAAAAAAAATAAAAGGAATTTATACATCAGCTATCTTAATTTTCTACGATAAGAAACATTAATTTATTTTTCAAAAGCTTTAATGAAAACAATAGAAATTAGTTAATCTAAAAATTTAATGTAGGTACAATAATGAAAATATAGTACGAGAAAAAGTTATAAAATAATTTTATCAAAAATTTTAGCTTCTCTTATTTTGTTCCAATTTCTTCTTGTTTGCAAGGATTCCAAAATATTTTAGGAAGAATATTTTTGATGTCAAGAAAATATGTTAATCTTCATTTCTAATAATTATTATTAGTTGTCCCTAATGGCTTAAGTAAATTTTTTTTTTATCTTTCAGACACTTTTTTGAAGCTTTTAAAAATTAATTTTCGAAAAAAAAAAAAAATTATTAAATTTTTTTTTCATAACAACAACTGATAAATATTCAAAAATAAAAAGAAAAAAAAAATAAGATTAAAAAGAAGAAAATCATTCCACAATGTTAGGTCCATCAATTGGATATTTTGTAAAGTGTTAAAACAAAAAAAAAAAATTTCTTTCACATAAAATTTTTATGAAATTTTAAAATTATGTCTTCTTAGAAGATATTATTTTCAGGTTTAACATAATTTTTAATATGAAAAGAAAACTTTTATCTCTTATAGAAAAATATTTTTTTTATTCCTAGTTTTTCTTTTTTTTGTTTTTTTTGTTAATTTATCTTGCTAAAGTTTTGTTTTTTATTAGCATTAATTATCTTTAAAGAAAAAAAAAACTTATTTTATATCTCCTAATTAATATTCATAATTTATTTCTTTTTATATAATGAAGTCAATTTGTGCCATGAAAAAAAAATTAAATAAACCGAAAGTTTTGCACGAAAGTTTAATTTGAGTTATATTAAATACAAAGATATGTACGTACAGCATGAAAATTTGTTATCAAATTAAGGTTTCATGAAAGCATGTCAAACAATTTCTTCCTTTTTTTATTTACATAATAATAAGTTGTTCATAATACTAATTTTTATTCAATTTCCTATATTATGAACATATTTTTGAAAGATGGTTTCTGAAGAGAAAAAAAATTACAATAAAGAGACTTTAACATTAATCATTTATGATAAACTCTTTCTGGAACACTGTGCACAATGTTATCACTTCAGTTATTTTTTTTTTTAATTAATTAAATTTTTGTTATCTTCACAATAAGAATTAGATTTGAAATAAATTAGTTAATAAGAGTCAATGTGGTTGTAAATTCTTTTTTAATATCCACCATAAAATTAATTTTTTTAAAATTTAAAGTCTCTTTGTTTATTAATTTTATTAATTTTTTTAAAAAAATTTTGTCAAATCAAAATATGTTATTATGTATATTATTTTTCATATTTCAGCAGTCGACCAGTACGTTTTGGGATAGGTCTACCATGTACAATGGAAAATAAAGAAAATACTCGACCATATGTGATACGTGAAGATAATGATAGTGATCAAAGTGATGGTCCAATTTTATATCGTGATGATGATAATGAACGTGAAACAAAAATTGCTAGAAAAGAATCACTATCGCTCAAATTACAACTACGTCCAGATAAACAGGATTTAATTAATCGCAATATTTTACATCAGCAATCTGATAACGAAATGAAAGAATCAAAAGAAACAATTGGAGCAAAATTAAGCCGACGATTATCATTGAGACCAACAGCTGAGGAATTGATTGAAAGAAATATTTTGAAAAGTAAGTTACCTAATTTTAATTTTACTTCACATAATTTCTAAAAAATTTCGACTCATAGCCATCGTTTTGATAGATCTGATGTTTCAATCAAAGCATTTTATTCCAAAAAAAATTAATATGGAATCTAAACACAGCACTCAGTTTACCGGACTGAAAGACGAAATTTTATTTAATATTTTATGTCAATATACAAAGCACATCATTTTAAATACATAACTCTTCAAATTTTTTTTAGCAACTACACCCGCCGAAGAACGAAAACAAAAAGAAGAAAAGAAACGTTATTTATTGAGAAAATTAAGCTTTCGACCAACTGTTGATGAGCTTAAGGAAAAAAAAATTATTCGTTTTAATGATTATATTGAAGTAACACAAGCTCATGATTATGACCGTAGAGCTGATAAGCCATGGACAAGACTGACGCCAAAAGATAAAGCAGCTATACGTAAAGAATTAAATGAATTTAAAAGTTCCGAAATGGCTGTTCACGAGGGAAGTCGACATCTAACAAGGTACAATAAAAATATTGTAAAATTTATCTATTTATTTATTTCAACAAATATATTTTACAACAATGTGATTAATCTTAATTTAGAGCTATGATAACTATAGCTACCTTTCTACTGTAAAATCTTTAAAAAAATTTTACCAACCTTTTATTTTTTAACAATTTAATATGTATATTCATTTCTTGAAAAATGCTAAAATCATTTTGAGAAATTTCTATTATTTATTTTTATAAGAATTCAACTTTATATAAATTAAAAAAAAAAAGGAAATTTTATGTAATATTTGATTATTTTTTACGTAAATGATAAATATCTAGAAACACAATTTTTGTTTTGTACAAAGCAAATAAATAAATGAATATTAAATAACATTTTCTTAATATTCATAAAATGAAATATTATTATAAATGAAAATGAATATTTTGTATGCTTCTAACATTAATAATTAATTTTTATTCCCCCAAAGATAAATAAAATCGTCTACAGGGTGTTTTTAATTTTTGATTGACAATTCGGTAGTAATATAACATTAAATCATATATTCAAGATTAAATTCAAGATTAAAATTTAAACAGACATTTTCTTACCTTTAATCTAGTCCGGCCGGTTTTTAGATGTTTAAAATTCAGAATTTTATATTTATTATTAGTTATTATTGTAACTAGAACTTTTCAATGATCTTCTCTAACTAAATAAAGCATTTTTATTGAATCCAAAACAACTTGAATGGGTTTATAAAATTTGATTTTCAATCGATTCCTAAATTTCCGAAAATTTCTACTGGCGTTCGTTCGCCAGCAAATTTTTAAATTATATACACAATGTACTTATTTTAGAAAATTTCACAAAGGAATAATTGAAATTAAAGTTATTGACGGAAAATTATTATAAAAAATCATAATAATAGGTGGAGATAAAACTATTCACGTGCAATAAAAAATAATTGCCAATTATCTAAAATTCTTAAATATTTCCAATATATTAAATTCTATTATATATATATATTTTTTCTATCTGTAATCTTTTTAATGAAATATTTTATTTAATAGTGAGAGGGCTATTTTATTTACTGAATTTTTATTTATTATTATTAAAAAAACATAAATTTTTCTGAAAGTTTCATATGAGTTTTATTAGGTTATAATTAGGTTATATCCATCCTAAACTGTGCCAATATTTTGGTAAAATGATAATTTTTGAAATAAACATTTTTTCTTACAATTTTTTGGTAGGTCAAAAAAATATCAATAATGTGGGGAAAAAATTATATAAGTTTATTATTTTAACAAAAAAATATTAAACCTTCTAAAATTCTTGGAACATTAATAAATTTATTTGCGATACGTAGGTATGATTTTTAATTTTCTGCCTAATTTCTTTAATTAGAAAACTGATTGAATTAACTGATTGAAAAAAGTAGAATCATTTTTATTTTCACAATTCAATTTATTATCATGACTCGGCGCTTAATTAATTTTTTCCAATAAAATTATATATTATATAGTTAAATTTTGCAATTTACCATTCAAACGACCATTTACCTATCAACAACACATTTCTGGTAGAGCAATTAGTTTTCTGTTTCTTGTTCTTGTTTTAAAGCTTTCCTATAATATTTTTGTTCTGATCAGGATTACTTAAAATACAATTTAATTTTTATGCCTTGATAACTTGTTTTTACACCAATTTCTGAATTATTTTGCAGACTATGCTCCGCAATTTTTTTTTTTTTTATTTTTTTTTTGTCATACATAATGTAGTAGATAATTAATTCTTTTTTTTAAGAAAAGTTTGCTTAATATTATTTAAATTTTATTATTATTTATCACAGAAGAAAAAGTTAAAAAATTATTAAAATTTTCCTAAATAATGAATAAGTTATAATAAATTTAAATATGACAGAAATAATAAATACAAGAAGATAAGTCTTTGAAAACCTTATTGAGAATGGTGTGTTTGACGACCATGGCAAAATAAAAAATATTTTAAATGTAAAATTGAAAATTACCTAAATATGTATAAAAAAGTTTCAAACTTTAAAACAAAATGTATTAACAATTATTTTTAATTTCAAATTGTATTATACATGGAGTTATTCAAGAAGAATTTTATTCAAGAAAGCTTTACCATGATGTTCTATTTTTCTTTTAGCTTACAAAATGTTTACATCTGTTTTTTATAATCGACTTTACAAAAACTCTTTAGTAGTGTTTTGAATAATTGCAAAAATGTAATTTATATAAAATAAAAATAAATAGCTTTAAGGAAAATTCATGGAGAAAAACAAAAAAAAAAATTGCAATTTTTTCCCATGAAAAACTCAGATGGTATCAAATAATAAAAATCTTATAATGCAAATTACTTTAGAGATGATGGATTATATCTATCAAAAACAAAATCGAAAAAAAAATTAAGTACAATAATAAGATAGACAGTCTGAACAAGTTGAACAAAAAAATAAATAAGTATACGTAGAAAAAACATATACATTATTATTAAATCCTTAATGTTGAATATTAATTTAATAAATATAGTATTTTTGTGTCTTAATTACTTACACTTACACTTAATACTCGTAATTTTAGGTTAGTTTCTATTTAAAAATTTTGAAAAATCAAGAAAATCTGTAGTTAGCAAAAATGGAAACGCTTAAAGTGTGTCCTACCTTACGTGAAGAATCAATGTTTCAATCATTATTTTTTTGCGCAACTGCTTTTCGCTTCAAGATAAATATCCTAGATTTCTTTTTGTTATGAAATAAACTAAATAACAAAAGATGATATCCTTTTGTTTGTAGGCTCAAAGAAAACTATAATTTGTTGTGTTATTATTTAAATTTAATTATAAGTTTTCAAAATATTTATTTGCAACTAAAACACTTATAAATTAAATAATACTTATAAATTAAATTAGCTTAATCAACTTAATAATTTTAAATAAGCTTTGTCATTTGACTTGGAAAAACATTAAAAAAAAACACATGAGGTGTCATGGGACACCCGACAGAAGCGAAGTTTCTTACGCCTAAAAGTATAATTTTAAAATTTAAATAATATATATTATATTTACTAGTCATCATATTCTATCATAGAAATAATTGGTTTGGGGTAGCTACAATAAGAGACAAATGTTTTGACTCTGTTTTGTTGACAAATCTGGAAAATTCGCAATTTTTTTTATCTCTAATGATGGCTTCAATACTCTAATTTTCGCAATAAACTTTACATACTTATAACTACATATTTTTTAACCCAAGTCCAAAGTAATATAATATTTATAACTATATAATATCAATAAATTTGGTTTTTGGGCTTCCGTTTTTGAAATTGAATTCACGCAACAGAATTATATTAATCCAATTAAGTAAATAAATTGTCAATAAATTAATGAGAAATCAAAAATATCGAATTTATCAATTAAATTTCGTAAATATAATTATACTAGTGGCCCCTGTATGAACACACGATTATCTAAAAACAAAAAAAAAATTTTTATATAAAAAGTTTTAATTTTTTGATTAAAATTCGCCCCTCTCTTCCACCCTACCTTACGACCCCTACCTTCCGCCCCTCCCTACCACCTTAAAATCCGCCCCGCCCTTCCGCCCTAGTCCGAAGACGCGATATATAAAGAATATTTTGTTACATATACCTAGTTTACATGATAGTCCAACCGTGGTTGAGTCGAAATGTGGTTGAAAAGAGGTTAAGTGTTTACATGATGTAGTCGAAAAGCATGTGGTTGAACTATGGTTGAATTGAGTTTGAAAACAATAACAAAAAAGAAACAAAACAAACAGCTGTTGCTTATTTTTTAACCGGGTTAACCGTTTACATGGATAGAGTTAACTTAACCGAGCGAATTTCTTAGGTTGAGTCAGGTTAACCCAGGTTAACTCTACCACCGTTTACATGTAGTTGAACCGTAGTTGAACCCGGTTTCAACTCTCCATGTAAACTAGGTAATATTTTATTATTTTTTTTATTAAATTCTTTTAGAATTTTCTAAGCTAAGGTAACTTAATATTTTTTTTTTGTATGGAAATTGTTGTTGTAAAAAGTTCGTGATTCACAAAAATATAATATAGATAAGAATTTATTAAAAATTTCTAATTAAATTGACCTAATATAAATGTTTAAAATTTTTTTTAAGCTGCTAGAACTCTCTAATCCGACAAAAATTTGTGCGGTTTGCGGCGGTTTGCGGCGGTTTGCGGCGCCCCGACCACCCGCCCGCCGCAAAATTAATTTCTCGTCAAAGTTCTGTTTAAAATTTTTTGTGAAAAGGCTTTGACGAGAAATTAATTTTTCAAAACAAAAAAATAAATTTCTTGGCAAAGTTCTGTTTAAAAAACGTATGAAGTAAAGTATTAAAATTTTGAAAGGCCATAACTCCGAAATGGGGGCTTTCCCGCAAAAACCGTCTCGGATTTAACATTTTAGAGACCGTATCTACCACCTACCCAAAAATATGGCAAATCGGGCACAAAAAAAAATGTCCATACAAAAATGTATGAAAACTTTGGGGGGCCCTTTCTCCGAAACGGGGCCTTTGACCCAAGAACTGATTTCAGTTTTGGGAGTTTGGGCACCGCCTCTATCCCCCCCCTCCAAATTTCAGCCCATTCTGAGTTGTTCAAGGAAACGGCAGTTTCACCGTTTTTTTTTTTTAATTTTCTTTTTCACAGAGCATTGTTAATTTTGAATTTTTTTTTTTGTTTTTTTTTCGCGCCTCTTCCGTTTGATTACTTCCGTTTGATTACTTCCGTTTGTTTACTTCCGTTTGATTTTACTTCCACATCCTTTTTTTTTCATTTCACTCCCCATTCAAATTCAATATCCCCCGTAAAGAAGCTTCGCTTCAACAAAACAAAATCACAACGGAAAAATAGTCTGTCTTTGTTTTCCATTTTTGAATTTTACTAATAATATATATGGTAACTGATATTAGATATTAGATGGCAAGAGATTGATTCCTACACAAAGGTTCATTTTAAATATCTAAATGTGATATTAATAAAATTTTTCTTTTGTATATTTTTAGGTTCCATAGGCCATGACAATTGCAAGGAAATATATTTAATAAAAATTTAATTAAAATTGTCATTGTAATTATTGTTAATATTTCAACAATAAATAACACCATAAATGTAACAATCATCAGAAACATCACCAACAACAAAAATAATTACCACATTATCAATTCCAAAAATAATATTAATAATAATTCTAATAAAAATTTAAACTTTAATAAAAGCAAACTCCATTTATATATCTTTTAAAAGATATTATTTTAAAATTATTATTATTTGTTTAATTTAATATTACGACTGTTATAATTTTTTTTAACTTTTTTTGTATAAATTGTACGTAAAAAAAAATTTTTTCATAATTTTTGTTTAAATAAATTTGTAATGATATTATGATAAGTTGATTAATCAATAATAATTAAATAATAATTATATTACCTCTAGCCATTGTTTTAAAAATAAAATTTAAAATTTAAATTAAAAAAACGTTTGATTTTTTTTTTATTTTTTTAGTTCAATAATTTGTTATGTTATAGACTTTAATTAAAAAGGAGCGTTAAGCAACGACAACTTAGTGTAATCTTTCTTTCGTTAGAAGAAAATATTGTTTTATATGTTGTAAAAGTTTAGCCAATGAAAGATATTTTTTAATATTAAAAAAAAGTTGTTCTTCCATTATTTAACAAATTCTTTAATTAGTTAGTTAGTTCTACTTCAGTAAACGAGCTAAAATAAAACAAAATTTACAGGAGGATATTTTTTTAATCAACATAAAAATAATTCTTTAAAAATAGGTTATTTCAAACTGAATCCACATAAAATTGACAATTACAAACTGCAAACTATTTTAACCGAAACAATGATATATATACCTACCTGCCTTGAAAAAAGGTTGATTGTACTGCAAACATTTTTCCGGTTATTATTTTATGTCTTAATATTTCTTGAGTATCTAGACGCTGTTTTCTTCGATAATTTCTAGAAAACAATTTTGAAATTTTTATTAAAATTAAATCGTAGTTAATAAAATATAGAAAGGCAGGTAATAAAGACTTAACTTGTCCCGGCGTAATCAATCTTCGGTTTTTTGTTAAATTCTCACTGAAACTTAGTGATTTCTAAATGCATATATTATGTAAGAATTGATTATACAAAAATTAAAGACATAGCTAAAACCAAGAAAATGTTGTTACAATTTTCAAATTTGTACCTACCAATTAAAAAAGTGATTGGGTACATTAACATTTAAAAAAAACCTAGATATTATCAGTAAATTGTAAATTGTCACTTTAACTTGGATGTGTATAATAATTATGTACTAATAATCGAAGGCAATTAAGTATGTACTTTTAAAGTTTTTGGAATAATTGAAAAAAAAAAAACAATTAAATTTTATGATTTTACACTCTAAAAAGCAATTTATGGTATAATTTTTATCGATAGTTTTTCTATAAAACAAATTTGTCTAGCTTTCATTAAATTCCAAAATAATAAATATTTAAATTATATTTGAACATCAAGGATCAAGTAAATGATTCAAAAAAATGTTTACTATGGTTGGTGTTTCATTCCAATAATTACTATTAAATTAATTTTTAATTTTTCGATGATCGTCCAAAAAAAAAAATTGTTTTAAAAGATTAGGTACCAACACCATTGTGTTGCGTTTTCAAATCATTTCAATATTTTTCTCTAGTGCTACCAAATGCCAACATACCGAGAAAGAAATTATCATGTTTAAATCATTCCTCTAAAACCCTTTTTTTTACCTTTTCTGTCAAATAAGATATTATATTTTCAGCACTAAATTGTTGACCATATTTTCTTAATTGCCTTAACAACAAGCTAACTTGGCTTCGTGGACTAAGTAAGTAAAGTGTTTTGTATAACACTTTTAGTAGCTATTACGTTGATGATTCTTTATGTGAATTTTTTTTATGATGAAATTTTCAAGCAAAATAAAAAACGTTCAATTCCATTTAATATAATTTATAGTTTGGCAGTACAAGTATATAAAAAATTTAACTATCATTTCAAATATAGTGGGTAGATGTGTGACAAAAAATATAAGCTTTGTAAGTATAATAATGTAAAATGCAAAAATGAATATAATAGTTTGATGAATAAAATAGAATTTGACGTTGAAGCAAGCTGTCGTTAAAGATTTGATCGTTTTTGTTTGTAAAAAAAAAATTACAACTTTTGTGTTATCTAATCTACGTGCTGGACTAACTTGCGACATATATTTTACCCAGTTAAATGACAGTACTATAAATTAAATTAATTAATAATGAACTGAGCTCATATAAAAATAAAAACAATTGACAAAATATGAGAAGCTGTTCAAAATGTTTCGTTTTTGTCTAGATATAAATTTTATTTTTTTTTTTATTTTAGATAGGATTCAATTTTAGTTAAAAAGAGAAGAATTTTTTTATGCTAATGTTTAGACTTTGTATCATATATACCACACATGGGTACCATGCAAAGTAAAACACATAAAACAATGAAATATACAAATAAATGCAACAAAACTAATACTATTTGTTAACTTAATTTATATAATTTTTTTGTTTGTTTTTATACAAATTCATTTAAAATATTAATTTTTTTTTTCATTTCATATTTTACCTTTAAAAATAAAAATTTGTATGATCATTTATATTTGGCAAAATAAAAAAAAATAAATACAAAATCAAAAAAGAAATTATATATGTACATATATACATAATATCTCAATTACCAAACACAGAAGAAAAAAAATAAAAAAAAAATAATTTGTGGACTGAAAACTGGTTTTCAATATTTTTAGTAGTATATAATAGCTATGTTAATTTTTTGCAAGAAAACAAAGTTAGAATTTCTTAAAAAAAAAAAAACAGTAGCTTACACATTTATATTTAATTTGAAAAAAAAAGCAAAAAAAAAATTATATCAAATAAGACAAATTAGAAAAAAAAAATAATTAACTATTTAAATTGATGAAAATAAATAAAAAAAATACTACAGAAAATCATACGAGAAAAATTTTATTAACAATATTCTCTTATAAAAATAAATAAAAAAAAAAAATTAAGAAAATCAATAACGTAGTTTTGTAAAATTAACATATAAATATATTATATATAAATATTTTTTCTAATGGAATTAAAATACAAAAAAAAACTTAATAACTTTCTTAAAAACAAAAAGGATATTATTAAAAAAAACAGAATTTATTTTTTTTGAACCTCAGTCTTTTTTTCCGACTGTTTTTCATTGTATACATAGTTTTTATTCCATCACAGACCACTTCAAAACGAAAATCAAAAGCATATATTCAAAATTTGTATGCAGATTCCAGTTGACAGCAAAGCATTTCAATTAAATTTTTTTTTTGGCTTTAAAGGACTAATCTAATAGCTTTTCTATTTTATATTAGAAATTGATTTCATATCGAATTCCATAGTACGTAAAATTACTTGAATTAAAGTAATGATTCCTAAAATATTTAAATTTTGGTTACTTCTTGCGGCCGTCTTCTTAGAAAACTTGATTGAGTAAATTTGAAAAATAGACTCTATCATCACAAAATAGCTAAATTTAACCTAATGGATCAAAAAAATAAAAAAAAATTTAACCCATCATATTCTTTTTCTCAACCAACCATAAATACATTTTTATGTATATTTTTAATCAGAAATATTAATTTATTAAAAAAAAAAAAAAACCATCAAAATATTTTCATATTTAAAAGTATACTTACCTAAAAATTATTAAAAAATAAATAAATGAATTAAATAAAAAAAAAGAAGAAAAACCCTTTAATAGAATATTTAAAATTATAGGAACCTAATACTTTTACCCTATAATTTTTAAAATATCGTAACAATAATAAAAATCAAAAATGTTTTAACTTTTTTATGGAAACCAGATATTTTCTTATTGTTGAATCTTGAAAAAAAAAAAAAAATTAAATTAAAATTAAAAACAAACTTTTTTGTAATGAAATTTAAAAATTTTTGTGAAAAGAAAATAAATTTCATGAAAAATTATATAAAAATTTTATTTATATATTAAAATGAATTTATGTTTCCTTGAAAAATTAATAATTGTATAAATTTAAATATTTCAAAAACAATATTTTTTCTTCTTGGAAATAAATGAAAATAGTTAATTTTTTTTTCTCAATTTATCCCTTTTTCAAATCTCTGTTCAACAAAAATATTGGAGAATGATAGTAACTAAAAAATATTTGAATGAGTTTTAATCAAATCGGCATTTCCAATTACAAGTGTATTAATGTTGCTTAAAAATATTTATCGAAATTTTGTAATGTTCGCTTAACTAGCTAAAAAAAATTCCATTAAATATAAGCACGGATTTTTTCCACAGTACCTAAAAAAATTGTATTTAAAAATTAACAATACTTTGACACTACATACTCTACTTTTCTTTTTTTTTTAATTATTATTTTTTTAAGGAAATGTAGAATTCGAAATTAAAAAAAAAAAAATTTTTTGGTTTTAATCCTTTTCGACACCAAATTTTTTGGTCGAAAAACAAAACTTATTGCAATAATGAACATTAGAAAAACAAAAAAAAAAAAGAATGTCAAACATGAAATCATAATATTAATTATAACAATATTAAATAATAAAATTATATTAATAATTATATTTAAAAAAAAAAAAAAACTAACTTTAAAAGCAAATAAAACAACAAACATTTGTAATTTCAAAGCATAATAAAATAATAAATATAAAAATAAAATAAAAAAAATTATATTGAAACATTTTTAGTGAAGTTGTTTCAAATTAAGAAAACCAAAATTGATATATAAAAACAAAATAAAAATTAATTAAAACAAAATAATGAAAAAACAAATACGAATTTTTTCTTCTTTACAATTTAAAGTACATATTCCTTTTTTTTCTCTCTGCAAAATTGATCCTAATGCTGCAAAATAGCCTCTAAAAATAAAAATGAATTGACATCTAATAAGAATTGGAGAAAAAACTTAAATCGTCAGTTAAGATATTATTTCATAATGAAATAGTCTCTAAAAAGCAAGTGTAATTATAATGAAAAAAAAGTTATTATATCCTCGCAATTTAAATATAAATAAATTTTGTATTTAATATTTTAATTTCATAATGGAATCAGAATTTTTTTTAAATATTTCATTTTGTTTTAAGTTTTCAGAACACTTTCTAACTTTTCTGTAGTGTTATTTCATTTCGTTATTCAGTTTCTCATATTTTCCATATTGAAAGTTTCTACTATCTTAACGTGACAATGGAGGTTTGGATTTGAATACAAAATAAAACAAAAAATCGAATTTAAAAATAATTATTTTTTTATTTAAAAAATGAAATTATTAACATTCTTTTTTATTATTAGGTATTATTTTTAATATACATTAAATTTCTTAACTGCTATGTTGTTGCTTCATTAGAATAAATTAAATATAACAAAATTTTTAATTCTTTTTTTTTATGTACAAGCAGCTTTTTTTCGGAAATAATAATCAAATTAAAATAATATTTTTATGTTTATTCGAAAATAATGATTTTATAAATCTATTAACGTAAGCATAAATTATTAAATACTTAAGACAATATCTAATTTTAGTTAAAAATTCATTTTTTTTTTATTTAAGTTTTCTATTTTTAGTTTTAATTTTTTTGAAATATTAAATAATATTAAGTTTTAAATTTTCATAAAAGTTACCAAAAACATAGGAGCATATTATGAAAAATTATTTATATATATTTAAAAAAAAAACCAAAGATTCTCTAATTTTTACTTAATTACTGAAAACACAAAGAATAAAGATTAAAAATGAAAAAAATAAATAAATAAGTATACTTCTTATAAAAATCTACTGTTGTTTTCTATGTCTTTTTTCGGGTTTTTTTTATTTTTAGTAAATGAAAATTAAAAAAAACCCATATTAAAATTTATTGACTTTATATTCGTTTAATTCCAAAAAATAATCTTTACTTTGTTCAATAAATTGATACTTTACAAAGTTGGTTGGCAAGTAAATTTTTTTGGTTATAATGTTATAAACGCTTAACATTCAAATGTATGCAATAAAAAAATTTACAATTTCATTTTTATTATTGAAAATATAAAAAAAATGGAAATTTTTTTGAAAAATTCAACAAAGAACAAAAACTTTAATATTTCAACATTATAAATAATTAGTTGGCGTATAAATTTACAAATTGAGCTCAAAATTATTGGCAGTCAAGCAGCCAAAAAATAAAAAAATTATTTGGAATACAAAAACAGAAACTAGATGAATAATATCATCAATCTGTACTGCACGTTTAGAACATTTATGCTTTTTTTTCAAGATATTCCAAATAAAATTTAAATCTAAAAATAAATAAAAAAAAAAATTCTTTTCTGATATAGCATGATCGCTTGTATTTTCAGTTATTTATTTTAATAATTTATAAAAGTGCAGTTTTTTAAATAAGTTATATTTATGTACTGACAATATATTGATTCGTTAAGTTGAGTCAAAATCGAAGAATTAAGTCTAAAAATGTAAAACTTCGTACTTTTTAGCATATATATATTATTTTTCACTAAGATTAACTATTAAAGGAAAGTTCAAACACAATTTTTATTGAGATGCTCTATCGTAATCAACAATATCCTCGTCTGTGTCTGTGAATGATTCCGCTCGACCATTTTTAAATGAATACTTACTACTACTATTTTTTAAAACGGCCCTTTTACTTGGAGGTGACGAACTACTTTGATCAGTTCTCGCATCATCATATTCATCATCATCATCTTCATCATCGGAATCACCATTGACAGAATTTGCTGGTGAATTTGGCGGACTCAGTGCTTGCATAATTTTACCTTTAGATTCATTCCATATATGTGTTAGTCGTTCGCGTCCAAATAACAATAAAAATGCATCAATAAGTTCACGAGATTTTTCTTCCCATTTATTTATTAAATCTTTAACTTTAACTTCATTCATAACGCGTTTGCTGCGATCTTTTAATTCATCCATTTTGTTTTGTAAACGGAATTTTTTCTCTGAAAGAAACGATACATTCAAATCTTTAGCTGAATAACCTCTGGCTAAATTCCTTCGAACATAAATATCGTAGTCCTTCACTATGCGAGCAACAATATCTGAAGTTGATACACCTAAAAAAAATTACGTTATGAGTATAATTTATTACTTTAACTTGTAATTTTAATTTGAAAATTTAAAATCCATTATAAATGTTGAAAAAACCTTTCTATTATTTTTTTAGGTACTTACCCTCTGTTCTTTCAGTAGCAACAAACATGCCTTTTGCTTTTAACGGTGCATAAATATCATCCATTCCGTCCATTCCATAAGGAATGTCATCATGTGCTACAAAATCAACTTTATGATACTTCAGAAAATCATCTGTTAAGCTCCATGGAGCATCTTGTACAACCTGAAAATTGAAAGTAGATTTGTTTAATGTTTAAAACTAGAAATTGTGTATACTACATATTTTATTGTTTTTTAACTGTTATTTAAGGAGTTTTTATTTACACATATTATGTTTGTTCTTGAAAATCAAAACTTCCAATTATTGAAGTTAGAAGTTTTGTTGTACTTAAAAACTGTATTCTGGCTATTACTTATATTTTACGCTGAATTCCATAACAATTAGATTTCATTAAATAATGTATTAATGTGTATTTAAATAATTAAAACTTGTTTGAAAACACAATTTTTGACTTTACTTTCCTTTTAAATTTTTCGAAAACCTATTTTTAAAAAGAAGGTAAATCAAAAATTGTGTTTTCAAAAAAGTTTTAATTTAAAAATATTTTAAAGGCTTTTACGTGATTCAAAAACTAAAATCAAAATTATTAATTTTTTTATGTGTATAGTAAAAACTGAATGTGTATAGTATAAACTGAATATCAGCACCAATAAAAAAATAGAACACAAATTATAGTTGTAATTCATTATACTCACTTCATCAACATAACGACAGTGACGAACTGCTTCATATCGTTCGGAATCATTCATAACAGTTCGACCTTTTTTGCTGTGTGTAAGTTCATCGCTACAAACTCCAACAATCAAATATATATTAGGAAACAAGTTTTTGGCCTGAAAACAAAATAAATGTTTATCAAAATTTATCTATTTAATTTCATTTTTAACATTAATATCAATTTCAGCAAATATGTCTCAAAAGAAAAATGAAATCGTCCTTGCAAATTTTATTAGAAAATTCTTTTTTGTGACGCAAATTCTATTAATGTAAACAGAAACTTTAACCAAAAAAATACAAATATAAAAAAAAATAATTATTGTACAATTAATACAAAAATTGTATGATTATTTGAAGATTTTTCAACATGAGTTAGATTACTTATACATTACAAATTTCAGTTCTTTCCAAGCTTCATCCTGATGAAATTTCCTAGTTTTTCAAAGCTAAAGAAAATAATAAAAAAAAATTAATTTACCTGCATTAATTGTCTTGCATGTCCCTGATGAAATAAATCATAAATTCCGTCAGCGTAAACTCGAACTCTTCTCGGCGTAGAAGCAGACTTTGCCATTTCCAATGTAATCTTCTGTGAATAGTCACAATTTTCTCGTTCTATTCGAGCATCTTTTTCTGACGAAAAGGGTGCTGGCTTACAAATAGTCTAAAATAAATAAAAAAATTTAATTTCAATTTAAAGAATAGCCATTTTCACTTTAATTTATATAGGAAGATTAGGTTGAAGTGGGTCGAGAATTCCTGTATTCCCTCGCACTTAGGCCTGTTGGCCCGTTGTAGGGAAGGTAATTTTTTATTTGAATAATTTAATTGAATTAATTTTGAGACCGTAAAAACCAATCGTTTTTGAAAATTTACTCAAAACAAAGCACGAAAAACCTATACAATCAAGATACCTTTTACTGAGCAGAAATAAAGAAAATTTTAATTTCATTAGTTACAAAGAGAAACTGAAATAAAAAAAATTGGCGAAGGTATTTATATCTGGTAGTAAAAATTATGTTTTTTTTACACAGAACAATGTGCAGATTATGTAGATGTTGAGATTAACTACGTGCAGTGTATGAAATGACTGGAAAATGTGTGTGAAAATGGCTCTACGTATTTATTTAATTACAGAATCATCGATATTTTTTCTAAACATTTTTTTTTAATTTTTAATTCAAAAAGCAAATTATGTCAAAAGCTGAAAAAAGATTAATAATTGTTTACATAATGTAATTGAAAAATCAGAGTACACTAATGATGATTTTCAAATAACAGAAGAAATATCTAAGCTTTAACTTTTTTTTTTTTTTTTTTGAATGAGATTCAAAAAAGTTCAAGCACTTGTGCCGAATCTTACTATAATACATGTGTTTAAAATTACAATGAGTAGATCTAAATCTATAAATATTGTACATATTAATAAAAATGAAAAAAGAAATGTGATGGCCTTGTCCTGTCCACACTACTACTTTCTCAGAGTTTACTAACAAATAGAGAATTTTTTTTAATTTTCAGCTGTAAATTGACAATACTTTCATTTTATTGTGAGCGGGTAAAATGTATTAAAATAAAATGTAGATAGAATCTATTGAACGTGTTAAAGTTTAGTTCAGAGAACTAACTAATTCTAATTTATATGCATACCTGTAAATCCATAGAACTAGTACCGGCACAGCCTTTAAAACTTAATTGTGCACTCTTTGTCTGTTGCATATTATCAATATTGTTAATTGCTTTTGGCGCTGTTAATAATTCTAATTTTGAAGTTGATTGACCATTTGTAGATGATCCATTTAAATTTGATTTTCCGTTAACTTGATGATTTGATAAGTTTGTTGTTTTATTTTCATATGGTCGCTTTCTAGACGAACCGCTGGCGGTTGAATGATTTACAGAATTACTTGATAAAACTTTTGATGCCATTTTGTATAAAAAGTTTTTTTATTTTTTTATTACAAAATTTTTTTTGCCTTAGGTTATGAAAATTTTTATTTTGAATTTTAATAAAATATTTTTTAAGCTCTTTTCTAAGTGCTGATCATAATATCCTAAAATGAAAAAAAAATAAAAAAAAAACATATTAAAATAAATTAATATAATTAATGGGAATTTGTTCTTTTTTTACACGATTTTATTTAAAACTCAAACTCTGACCCTCTTTCCGTTAGTTTGATTCACTAATATTTGACCCACTTCCCGCGAACCTATTTAGCTGACATTTTGCGCATACTCTTAGTTTCTGTAAAATTATACATGCATTAAAAATTTCTGAATTATCGGTTCGGAGGTAGTGATTCAAAAGTTAGCTGCAAGTTCACATTCTCTATATTCTTATCTTACAGCAAATTATCTAATTCTACAAGAACAGAAGATAAAAAAATGTTATGACTGATTGATTGAATTTTATAATCTCAAATAAAAGTTAGTATTAGTGGATTTAAGAAAGTTAGTTAAATATATGCACACAAAAAATTTTCTAACATAAAGAAATCTATTTTTTACTTTTCATTCATATTTAAATTATAAAATTTTGTTTTTTATTAATTTTTATTTACTTTTTCAGAGCAATGTCTTGTAGTGCAGATTTACAATGGAAAACCTGCGACTCTAAACAAACAAATTTATAAAACTTAAATTTTCACTATTTATGTTTCGAACCATTAATATTTTTTGTTTTAACCTAAGTATTTTAATGCGTTGGGGATCGTTATATTGTATTTAGTGCTATAGAATTTAGATCACTAAATGGAGTATTATATGCGTCAATACACATGCAATCATTTAGATGCATCTGCGTAAATAATGAAATAATTTAGATGCATCAGCGTATACAATGAAAAAATTTAGATGCATCAGCGTAAATAATGAAATCATTTAGATGTTTCGTATTGAATATTACGTAATACCTAAACAAACATAATATCTCTCACAATATTTCAATACAGCCAAATACAAAAAAAAAATGAGAAAAAATGAGAAGAAAAAATATTCTCTCTTTGGAACTACCTCTCCCCTACGCATTAAAACAGTATATTGGATATGTAAACAAAATTTGTTATACAACTCGTTCTGTATTTACACAAAAATACATTGACACTTGTCAATTTATATCACTCGACCTTCGGTCTCGTGATATAAGTATTGACTCGTGTCAATGTATTTTTGTGTATACAGAACTCTTAATTAATAACAAATTTAGTTTACATATACAATAATCTACTATTAAATCTCCACAGGTAAATTCAATAATTGTTTTAAAAAACTTAGATTAAAACTAAAAATATTAGCCTATAAAGAACAAATTTTTGTTAAAATACATTTGTAAAATACTATTGTGTTGATAGTATTTTCGATGAATAAATCAATTTAATTTTTGTAACACGACATTATATGTATCAATGTAAGTTGAATATTAATTTTAACAGGTACTAAGTTTTAGTGAATTTTGACCCTAATTTGCTGAAAAATTTGTTTTTAAATTATTATTCGATAATGCAAGATCATTATAATGACGCGTTTAAATAATAAATTGTTGCACAGCTATTATCAGTCACTAGGTAAATTGAACTTAAATAGAAAAAATTATTAACTTGATTTTTACATAAAAATAACTTATACTTAATATTTTTATTTTGTAATTATGGATGGAATGTTTTTACAGCTATTTTATTACTCTTCAAATCAGTGCTTACAATTTTTTCTTATTGTACATACGTCAAAGCAACCTTCTAACCCGAGGACCGTGTATGTAATCAAAAAAAAAATACACAATCAATTTTTCGAAAATAATTTACAATATTCAGCAAAAAATTAAAATTTTATTTAAAATGCGACAGTAACGAAATGATTCGCGGTTCACTGTTTGAATTATTACTACTCTAATGTGTTATTCGTAGAAATGTGTTTTCATTATTGATTAAAAACTTATTTTTTAAAGTAATTTTTATTTTTGAAATTCCCTTGCTTAGTTGTGTAATAAAGTACTTAATATTTTATCATTAATGGAAGTTTTTTGCACTTGTAAAACTAAAAATCATACGATCATTAAAATTATAATTAAAAATAATAATAAAAAAAAAAGCAAATAATAATGTAAACAAAAACGAACGTGTAATCATTTTATATTTATTTATTACGAATATAGGCAAACTTTCATTTTCTTCTTTGAATTTCATTATCGCAGTAAATAGACCAAGAAAAATTTTTTAATTTTTTTGTTTATTTTTTTGATTTAATAAAACTTAAATACTCAATTATCTATTTTATTAACATTATTCTAATTTTTTTTTATTTAAATAGAAATTATTATTTTTTCAATAAATATCTAATGTACTTTTTCAAATATTGAATAAAGTTTTTTGTTTTCAGCTCGTTTTTCATTGAAAATTGAAAAAAAACGGACTATGTATTATGTTTTCGTCACTATGACCCTAAGTGACTTTAGATATTAATTTTACCTTAAAAATATTTGTTTTAATGGAGGATAAGGGCAACAACACAGCAATTTATGACGGCGGCCCGTGACGTTATATTTATGTAGATAATTTTTTGATCAAATTCCTAAACCTTAAAAAAAATACAATGCTTTAAAATTATAGAAATATATATTTGAATTGAGAGAAGACTTTAAAATTTTCAAAATAAAATGCAATAATAATATTTAGCTATAATGGTTTATGTTTTGAACAAATTTATTTTTTCTTTTCTTAAAAATAATCTAAAAATAAATTATAAGATACTTTTTAATAAAATACGAAAATTATTTAATATTTTTTTTACTCTAATATGTGTATAACTATGTGCATGAAGTAAATGACATATATGTATGATGTCAGACCAAATTTCAAGAATCCCAGGCGGACATTCACTATTTTAATCAGATCTGAGTTTGAAAATCTTTAAACAAATTCCTAATTCTGATATAATAATAACAA
The DNA here is from genome assembly GCA_964007475.1 of Hybos culiciformis. NCBI lineage: Eukaryota > Metazoa > Arthropoda > Insecta > Diptera > Hybotidae > Hybos > Hybos culiciformis. Next base: position 33,450,199 of record OZ023274.1, on the reverse strand, counting down.
TAATAAAACCTAGAAATAAACAATTTTTTAGTGTGAATTTCGATAAATATCTAACTTAAAAATACTTTATAAACAAACAAGTTAACAAAACAAAAAAAAAATAAACATAAGTACAAAATACTTATTGAGACAAATACAGGGTGTTAATAATAATAATGATTCATTCATTCATAAAAAAAAAACAATTTTTTTTTGTTTTCTCTTAATTTCCGTGATGATAAATTTGATATTTTCAATAGATTTTATAAATTATAAAAGATAACTTGAAAATATTTTATAAAAATCATTATCAAGGTCAAAATTATATATATATATACATATTTTTTTTTTAAATACCTGAAGCTTTCTTCATTTGAGTGATTTTTTTGTTTAAAAAAATTTTCTAAAATCAACTTAATTGAATAAAATTGAAGTCAATTGAATAATTGTGACGTCTTTAAATCCACACTTAAATGACAATCAAAATTAGAATTTTTATTTTAAATAATCATTATCTAAGAGGATAAAAGTGTTATCATATCGTAAAACCTGCTAAAATACAAAACTAATATGTAAAATCGTTATCAAAAATTGTAGAAATTAATAAAAAAAAATATATTTTTTTTAAGTAGATGTGTATCACGCCACATTTTATTTTAAGACATTAATTTTATTTTTAATTAAAAGAGCAATTTTTATATGTATAGGCGACATAAAGTATATGCCAGTACAATTGTACTATGTGGACTATATTTATTTATTTCTTTCTATCAGATATACATAATACTAACTATACGTATTATATATAATACTAACTATACACATATATATAATACTAACTATACATATTTAGTATAGTTTAGAAGTATTTTTTTGTTTTTTTTATCGTATGCATTTTAAAATAAAAACAATATGTATATTATTTGGCCTCTGATTATATAAATACAAAAGTTCAAATACAGTGAAACCTCCATTAAATGAGAAATTGATTTTACTCTTACCTAATATTAATTAATTAGTTTCATTCAATCGTATTTATTTGTTTCTAGTCTATAAAATAAAATGAAGATGTAAAATTTTTTTGATTTGTACTCGAAACTCTATTATCTAAAACTAATTATACTTGCAGCCAATTTTTTTTTCATTACTCAATTAAATTAAAAATAAAAAAATAAACTGGAATTGAAAGAATTTTTAATTTAGATCATTTTTTTTGTGGCAACGATGTTAATCTTCTAAAGTTGTCGGTTAGAGCTAAATTTTGTTTTATTTATTTAAAAAAATATACAAACATTTTTTTTTTTTCGAATAAAAGCTTGTTAATTGAGTATTGAATTGAATATTGTCGATAAGGGAAATTTAAAAATTATTATATGATGTAAAAAAAATTATTTATAATGAATTTATTGAATAAATAAATTACGAAACGAAGTAAAATTGCAAAATAATAATAAAATTTTATATTTTTTATGATATAAATGCAATTAGATTTTTTAACTGGTGACATTTTATTTACTATGAATATTTATTTTATTTAACCCTTACAATTTATATCTATGTATTTTATATGAAAATAATATAAAAAGTTATGAATAAATATTCACATCGACTTATATCGACTTATAACTATTTAAAAAATTAAATATTTATTAGCAGGTTAGAAGAGGGTTAATAAAACGTGTACAAAATTATAAAAAAAGAAGAATTTATAAACATTATTAAATTTTTATAATAATTTATGCATTTTTTATCAAATAAATGATAGCAAAAAAATCAACGAACAATATTCATATACGTAGAAATGAAATAAAAGTTTATTATAAAAGCTTAATAAATTGCTAATTGGGCACATTTTTATTGTCTGCCTAATGCATCCTGTTCATAAAGCATTTGATAAGGTCAGCCTGTGCTAATTATACCATCAAAATTAATTTTAACCTTAATATAATTAAAAGAAGAGAACAAATTATTTTAATAAAATAAGAGAATTACAACTATTTGTTTTAAGTTTTCCTAATTAAATTTTGCAGTTAAACATCTTTAGATTAACTCTAAACTAACTTGCATTATTTAATTTTTAATATCAAACTATGATAAATTTTTTACATCGTAATTAATTAGTTATAATTTGTTAAAGTAAACAAAAGAACACAGGGGATAAGTCAACAATAGAAAATGAATTATATTTTGTAGGAAATAATTTCATTTCATTTAATTTTCATTCGCTTGAATTTTATTTATGGGATGTTGAAAACATTATCAACAAAAAAAAAATATTTACGGTGCGGCGTAATATCATTAGAAAAAACATTTCAGAATTATATGTATTCATTTATTTTAATTTATATCCAATTCAGATTAAACCATTAAACAATTTGAAATCATTAAAAATTATTGTAAACAAAATTTTTACATAATATAAATTTATATTTTGTCCACATTTGAGAGAAAATTTAAGAAAATATCCTGAAATAAGCGTTTTTTAAAACAAAATATATATAAATATATAGTGACTTTACAAAGGAATTTGACATAAGAAGAATACGTCTTATATGTTTAACTCAATATACCGTAAAGTTATTTATTATTTCTGAATTCTTCTTCATAGTATCTACTTCGATAGCTATTGTGAAATGTCGAGTTACTGGTTATAGTTAAAATTATGCAATTCGTATCGCATTAATCGGTGCCAAGAACAATTGATATCATTTTATTTTCAACAAAATAAAATATAAAATAAATTGCGCAATCAACTGAGTTTATTTATTGTTCAAAATATTTAGTATTTATAAAAAATTAAAGCAATTAATATCTTTAGAAAAAAATTATGAAAAACGTAGCTTTATTAATTAAAATTTGGTGACTGTGATGAATTGATTAAAAAAAATATTAAAATGTATATACATAAAAATTTTATTAACGACAATTTCGCATTTATAAATTTTGATCTTTAAATAAACTAAAAATTCAGGATGACACAACTTTTTATCGATTTTTTTTCTCAATCATACTAATAATAATTTTATTTTATTATATAGGATTGATATTTTGTTTTAAATGTAGAATCTTAAAACAAGAAGAATAAGACAATGCATCGAAACTCTCGTGATCAATTTATTCAAGGTAAAAAATAATAGACTAATAATGCCTTAACTAAATGAACACCATCTATCCTCATGGTAGTGCTTTCTGTCTAATAATTCTTCAGATAAGTAAATTTTATAATAATTTTAAATAAAACAAGTCTCCTGGAAATAACAAAATGAATACATCAATTAATACAGCTTCTTATTTAATTCAAGTCGTGACTTTTGTTGAACTTTTCTTGTATTATTTCTTATCAAAATAATTAGTATACATAGTAGAAAATTATTGACTTTATTATCAAAAGTGGAATATCAATAGCTCATTGAAAAAAAAAATAATTAAAAAAACTTAAAACTTAATGAATCATTACGGATAAATATCAAAAACACGCGACTAGCTCAAAGTATAAAAACAGAGATAAAATTTAATTACAAATTTATGTTATCATTGAACACGTCGTCTGTTAATTTTATATTATGTACTGAACATACTTTAGGCACTTAAAAAAATTTTTATTTTTGGTTTTAAGATATAAAATTTGGTTTTTTTCCTATTCTGTCGTCTTTAAGATATGATTTTATTCACCCCTTCAAAATATAAACCTTCTGAAAAAATAATAACTCATAAAATAATGAACAGGTACCTATCATTGGAAAATAAATTAAAAATATTTTTCTTTGAAATTTTGTTATTGACAGATATCTACTTAATAATAAAATTTCTATTTCTAAATACAAATAATTCTAATTTTATATTTAAAAATTCTAAAAATGTTACTTAAAAAGGCCTAATTAAATTTATAAATATAAATTACTTAAGTATAAGTTTAAAATCATAATATAGGTTAGTGTGTTTAAATATATCACTAGTTTTATTGTATTGAATTTTTAATAATATTTTTTTTTGTATTTTTGTTTTTTTTTGTCTACACAAATACAATGTATATCGATTGAACATTATGTTCCCATTGGCCTTCGTACGTAGGTAGACTTGAACCTACCAATTATAATTCCACGAAATTAGAAAAGATAATTATTATTAGAAGATACTTAGCTACCATAATTTTTTTTATTTATATCTTTCAGGTAAAATAAATAATTGAAAAAAAATTAAAAAAAAATCACGCACTAATGCATTTGCCATTGCCAACTTTTTTGTGTAGACAGAAACTAATAGAATGCAATAATCTTTTATATTTCGTCCTAATTATTATAATTTTATTTTTTTTTTGCCATAAAACCAATTATGAAATTCATACATATTTTTTATATGAGTTCTTTTGTATCATACCATTTTCTACCTCTATTACTATTTACTGATTAAAAATTGAATGCTAATATAATATTATTAAATTTTAAATAATTTAGAATTATTTTTTCATTGCAACGTAAGCTAGCAAGTGTTGGCATATTTTGTTCTCATTACTACTAAAATTGTATTTTTTTTTTTAAGATTAAAATAAAATTCTTTATACACATTAATAACCTTGCGCAATCTAAGGCATTCATTTGGCCGGAAAAATCATAATATTTATCTAAAAAGCATTTATTTATACCAAATTTTTAATTCATTAAGAATTATAATAATATACTTTTTCTGAAGTGTAAATAGACAGTATACGACAAGTTAAATAGAAAGAATAAAGAATAGAATAGAATAAGAAATAGAAGAAATAAATAAATTTTAAGTGGAAAATAAAATAAATTAAAATTGGATATCAAGGGGCAAATGTTTCATTTCGTAATTTTTTAAGCAATAATCCTATATTATATAAATGTGATTGGAAACTGTAGTATTTCTTTTTAGACTTTGAAATAGATGCTTGGAATTTAATTATTTAGATGCCATAACTGAAATAAACAAAAAACTCGTTTATATTAGAAAAGTTTTGCTCTCTAAATTTTAATATAAAACTTGAGATTTCGTAATCAAAATTCCGTTTTTTATTTATTTATTTTTTTTATATTTTGTCAAAAAAACGCGATAAGTTCAATTTTACATTTTTTTTGTAATTAAAATCACAAATTTTAAGTAAACATTTTAAATGCTTAAAAAAAAATGAAATTATTATTAAATCTGGAACTAACTTTATGAATTTTAAAATTTCGTTATTTTATTCATATTTTTTTTTATAATTATTTCGGTAAGTATGTAGGTTATTTTTTAAAACCTTACAAGCGTATTTTGACGTAAAAATCTAACAATTTTTTTTTAATTTAAACAAATCTTGAAATGAACTTGACGAACTGAGATATTTTATCAAACTGAACAAATGATAATAATAATAATAAGAATGACAAAAATAAAATATAAATGTATAGTTGTGTACATGAACGAATAGGTAAGTACAAATATCATGTTTATAAAATTTCGTTGACAAAATTAATAAATAAATAAAAAATGCTCAATTTTATTTTTTATTTATATGTGTAGAAATATAAAAACAAAATGTTTGCACATAATATAGATAGCAACTTGGGAAAAAAAATTAATTTAATGAATATAAACTGTCATCATTATCACACCATTATTAGAAGCTTATTTATGTATCATTTGTTTGAACCTAAATTACACAAAAATGAAATAAATTAAAATTAAGAACAAAAAGGTTTTGGTTGAATTTTGTCTTTGTTATTCAATTTTAGGACTGGTCAATGCCGAAAAAGAAATTCTTATTGGAAATATTGTCATCGCATAAGAATTGTGTATTATTTCCAGTGCAAATTACTTAATATGACATTTTCAAGTGCAAACAATAATAAATAAGAACCCGATCACAGAAAAAAAAAAAACAGTTTTAACACGTCTCGTTATTTATAAGTAAAATTTTGCTCAATTAAAATGGCTTTTAATAAACGAAATTTATTCCCAAAAATACAAAAAATCTTAAATATAAATAAATTGCATTTAATATTACTGAATTATATTACATTAAACTACAGTGTTAAAATCTATAAAGAATTAAATTAACGAATTGATATAACTCATATTTATATATCTACTACGAACTTCTTAAAAATACTACTTTATTATAAGTCTGCTTTTTATTACTGATTGAGTGAAGTCTGCAAACTAATTAATATATTATAATCTTGGAATTGGAAAATGGCGTCCTGATAATACTGGTTTCCCTATTCAAGTTTTTTGGAAACTAACTCATCTATTTTCTGAATCTTCCGCCGATTTACAATATTATTATTGATCGAATATTAATAATACAATTTATGGAGAATTCAACGTATTTAAGATTTAAAAGTTTATTATAACATATAAGTATTTAAGATTTAAATAATTTTTATCATAATAATGAATATAAGTTTTAACAGAAAGTAAGTAGAAGTAAATAGGAGATAAAATTCTAATTCCTAAAAAAACAATATATGTATACATATTTGTATATTTTGTGTATAGATATTTATTTATTTGCAATACTGCTGTTCAATAGAGAGAGATTAACTTAAAATGGAAAAACCTTACGTGTTTTTAATATGTAAATTAAAAATTAAAAATAAATAAACACTGATGACGTAAAACTGAAAATAAAAAAAAGTAAATTTTGCTGAAGCAGAAAAATTTTTAATAACAAATTCTAAAGCTAAAATTGCACTTTGATCAAAATGTTTTAAATTTTTTCTTTTCAGTGAAATTTAGGTAAAAAAAATATCAAAAAAAATAAGTTTAAATTTCTTTTAATCAGCTAATCAGCCCTTATATAATTATCGAATTTCAATGACATGATTCAAATTACATAACAAGTGTTTAATAAAGCAGCAATGAATTTTTTTAAAATAATTTTTAATGATAATAAGATCAGGCCGGATCAGGCCAAAGAGTGTACCTATGATCATTGATCATACAAAATAATTTAAGTACTTACAATTTGCATAAAAATTGTTTGAAAAAATTATGGTACATGATTATAAGTTGAAAATTATGGGTTTTGGAATATTTTTTAATACAATATTTTATGAGATGAATAAACCGGAAGGCAGCGAGTTAAAACAAAAAAAAAAAAAACTAGCTATAAAAACTAGTTTTATAGATTTTTTCTATCTCTTAAAGAAAATTTGTCCATGACTTGATTATGATTTTCTGATGCCATTATTAATTATTCAAGTCAGCTTTAAGTTTCTTTAAAAATGTACATAAACAAAATAAATAAAATCAACTTTATCTCAGCTGATGAAAAACTTTGTCCATGACTTTGTTATCAACTATTTTTTTTGTTTTTAGGTCTATAAATAATATAATTAAACCGTACAATTTATTAAAGAAAAAGAAAAAAAAAATAACTATGTTACTTAACTTCTTTTCATCAATTTATATATCTAGTAATTTCTAATCATTTTTTAATAAATCATATCCACTTAAATGACCAAATTAATTAATTATAAGGAAAAGAAAATGAAAAATATTAAAAATCAATAAAATTGGTAAAAAAAATAGGAATAAATTTGTATTATTTTTTATTATACGTATGCGAAACAAATAGAATAATTCTGGTTAGAAACCAATAAAATCGAAGATTGAATGATTTTTTTTACAATTATCATTTCACAGAGGAGTAATTAGTAATGCAAGTATATTGCACAGGTCGTAATTCTAAGTTGAATACTTTTTTGTTGTAACTTTTTAAAACTTCAGACTGCAGAAATATTAATATAATTATCATAGTTATCTCATCGAATATTACGTAAGTACAAGTAGGTACTGGCACACTACTAGGGTGTGATTGTTCACTTTAACTTCAAAATTTCAAATGAATACTTCGTACACCTACATTTTATGATCTTTAACCTTTTAAAAGAATATAATATTTTAAAATTGCATCATAATTTATTCTTTCTATTTGAATGCAATGATCGCCCCTCTTTTAGAATTTCAATAGATACCACATTGTACAACCTTGGAGTAATATATTATTAAACTAAAACGACATTTAAGATTAAAAAATATCTTATTTGATTCATACAATTACGTAAAATGAGTCTGACTAGGAACTTATTTTATTAATTTTCTTTTGTTCACAATTTGTTTTTTTTTTTACTACCTACCTATGTATTTATTATTTACAATTTATACCTAATTACCTATCTACATCTCAAATAGTCCGAATACCTACGAATGCTATGATAGATAAAATCTATGTATCTACACTAAACTGACCTCTGTGTATGTCCACAAACTTCGTGACTATTTAATTACTTCGAAAAATAAATTAGAAGTTTTAATTTCATTAGTGGAAAAGAGACATTAAATTGTTTAACAAGACGGAAATAATATTGTAGAATTTTTAATTAACTTGAAACACTTAATTAATTCAATACAAACAAAACATAAAGTAAATACCTACTTAGGTATATCATACCAATCTATAACTACGTCCTAACCTACCTACCTATAAAAATAAAGTAAAAATAAAAAGGAAATCTAAATAAAAGCCGACATCGTAATATCGTAATTTTATTAGAGAAAAATCAATAAAAAAAATGTAAATAAAAAAAGAAACGTAAATTATCAAATTTCGCAAAAAGAAAAAAACAATTTTGATCGAACAACAAATTTTTGTACACGTAGTCTGACAGCAGCTAAATAGCCTGATTTTTTTTTTTTTTTTAATATTTTTAATTTCAAATTTACTACTTATTTTTTTTTTTGCATTTACTTGAATTGTTTTATAATTAAAAAATAAAAATTAGTAATAAAAAAATTTTCTTAGCTCACCAAAAAAATTGTTTTTCTTTCTTTTATTTAATTTTTTCTTTTTGCTTCTTATATAATTATTAATAATTTTAAGAAATTTTTTTTTTTTTAATTTATTTAAAAATTACTTTTTTACTGAATTTTTTATAGAAAAATTATTTAATTTTTTTTTTTATTATATACTTTTTACTTTATATTTACGAATAAAAAAAATCAAAATCAACCGCGGAAGAAAACAAACATTACTAAAAAGACGGAAAAAAGAAAATCTGATGATTTCTTTTTTATTTTTTTTTTAAAGATATGAGCGCGAAATTTCAGCCGCCATAATAAGAATTTGTGACTGCTGCCATGCACAAGCAAAGAAAAAAACACTATTTGACTAACAACGCATTGTTGAGCTGGGCCGTATAAAAAAACAAATGTTACTTTTGGGAATAATTTTGTACTTTAAATTTACAATTGTGCTTCTCCCGGATTTTTTTTAGATTAATAAAAATATTAAATTATTTTTAGAAATAATAAAACTTGTATATAAAGAGGAATCAGTCCCATACAAAAAAAAGAATTAAAATAGTGAAACAAAAAATCCATATCATTTTTTTTTTTGAGAATACCACTCTCACAAATGCTTTTAAAACTTTAAAAAATGTATAGAACTGTTGTTATTGTGAAAGTTTTAAAAGTTTTTGTGAGAGTGGAATTCTCAAAAAATACAAAAAAAAAGCTCATGGGGTTGTGATATGGATTTTTTGTTTCACTATTTTAATTCTTTTTTTTGTATGGGACTGATTCCTCTTTATATACATGCTTTTTGACTATATGTTATTATTAAACTATCCTATATCATAATCCACAAGTATTTTGCTTATGTAATTGAATGTCAAAAAAATCTTGAATAATAATCCACTAGCCTACAAATAAAATGTGCAAGAATATAGAGTTTGAATACAAACAATAAGCATATTTACATCTGTATTCTTCGGAGGACTTTTTTTTTGGACAAGTGGTTGTGAAAAAATCTAGGCAAATGCATCAGATACAAAAAATACAGTAATAAAATTGCTCAATTCACATTATGATGGCGCTCATTTTCATTTGTACTTTTTATTAAATTATGTTATTGGCAAGACTTTTTTTTGTATGTAAAAAGAAAAATCGACGCGAAGTATCGAAAATGTTTGTGGTTAGGAAACGTTTTCGATAATTTTTATTCTTTTTTTTTTTTTTAATCTATTGAAATAAATTTTAATAAATAATAAAGAAGCTAATAAATTTAAAAATATGGCTGGAGGTTCATCCTCCACAACAAAAGTGATTCAAGTCACCAACATTGCACCACAAGCTACAAAAGATCAAATGTCTAGCTTGTTCGGCAATATTGGGAAAATTGATGAGATTCGTCTTTATCCCACAGTACGTGATGTAAGATCATTTTAAATATCATTGAGGTCAAATTTTGAGTGAAATAATCTTTCTTTGTAGGTATCATGTCCAGTTCAATCTCGAATTTGCTATGTGAAATATGTTGAAAGTACTTGTGTACCGGTGGCTCAACATTTAACAAACACTGTTTTTATTGATCGAGCATTGATTGTTATACCAGTTCATTCTATTCCGGAAGAATATCGAGCATTAGAGATGTCTAAAAATGGTACAATTGTACCAGGATTACAAAAACCTGATTCTAAGCTGCCACCAGAAGTTGTTAATCGTTTGGAAGGTCAAACTCCACAGCAGGTAACGAAAAACTTAAAGATACCTAGAACCTACTTAGTATGTTCGGCTTGATGAAAACTTTATTGTTTTTACCAAGAATTGTAAAATTTATTTAGTTAATTTTTTCATGTAGATAGTAGGTGCCTAACCTATAACAAAAGAATACTAGGTACAGTTGTCTTATTTAATTTTTAATTTTTTTGATTTCCCAACTCACAAATTTATGCCCAGTTAGACATAATTCCAAAATACTAAAATAGCACTCTAGTTCTTTCAATCAAATTGTTTTAACTGTAAGCTGAAACCATTAACTCTTAGCATTTCTGACACACAAAAATCATTGTAGGTAATTCAGCATAATATCCGAATAGCATTATACTCTATATACATTTTTAGAAATTCTTAACAAAATTTGTGTTAATACATTTTAGGTTGTAATGACCTACGATCCAAAATTGGAAGAACATGGTTTGCCTTCATATCCCGCATTACCGGCTCACCTGGACACACGGAGAATTGAAGAAATTCGTCGAACAATTTTAGTTTGTGATGTTCGTAATGAGTGGCGATTAGATGATTTAATGGAATACTTTTCACGTGCTGGTGAAGTCAAATATGCTCGTTGGGCGGAAAAAGATAACAAAACTTATTGTATGATAGAATTTTGCCAACAACGTAGCGTTATTGAAGCTCTAAAGTTACAAGGGAATGAATTTAAAAATGGTTATCTAAGTATTTATCATTCAACTGAAGCTATATCAAAACCAGAAGCTAAAAGTAATGAAGCTGCTCAAAAAGAAATTGAAGAAGCAATGACATTAGTAAAGGAAGCACAAAGTATGATATCAGCAGCTATAGACCCTGTAATTGGAATGTTGGCAAAAGATAAACGTCGACGATCTTCAAGGTAATATTTTGTTTTGAGGTGTAAGTATCTTAAAAGATACTTTTATTCCTGGGCATAAAACACTTTAATAATATACTCCAAGTAGGGATAATTTTAAATCATTATAGGACAAAAAACATGTGACTCACACTAGATCATCGGGACTAAAAAGTAAAATCAAAGAATCGTGATAAAAGGCTAAAATAATAATTATTTAAATCCTTTGAGAGTTTTCTAACTTTATTACTAAAGCGTGTTTTAGAAAACTATCAAATCATAGTATGTTCTACTTTCAATGATCAAATCAAAATTCAATGATTCATTAGACCGGAAATTAGCTAATAATATTATTTATGATGCTAGAGTTACTTTTTTTTAACTTCAAAATCAATTTTGTTTTTTCAACAGGTCAAGATCAAGATCAAAACGTTCTAGGTCACGATCTAAGCGATCAAGATCACGGCGTAGATCACGCTCACGATCAAAGCGTTCTAGGTCTCGTGAACGAAGAAAAAGATCCAGGTAAATTTCAAACTTCTCCTGTCAACCTGTGAAGAAGCAGATTTGACTTTTTTTAAACTTTTTCTATTCAGTAGTTAAATCTAAGACAGTTTACAACTTGATTATGAGATTGAAATTTTTCTTAAATTCAAAAATAATTTCAGGTCAAGATCAAGATCAAAGCGTTCCAGGTCAAGATCAAAACGTTCTAGGTCAAGACGGAGATCTCGCTCAAGATCAAAACGTTCAAGATCGCGAGAACGCAGAAGCAAAAGGTCCAGGTAAAATTACATTTAATTGAACATTATTTTGAATTAATTTTATTTTGAACAACTTTAGGTCCAGACGTCGTTCTCATTCTCGTTCAAGGCGTTCGAAATCCAGAAGTAAACGATCTCGTTCTAGAGATCGTAAAAGATCTCACAGAAAAGAAGACAAATACAGACGATCAAGATCTAAAAGTAAACGTCGCTCTTCATCACGTGGAAGAAGTAGCAAAGATAATAAAGACTCAAAATCGAGCTCATCAAGGAAAAAATCAAGAAGTCAAGATAAAGAAAGAAAATTGAAAAAAATGGCAGAAGATTCAATTGTACGTGATTATGATGCTGAAGAGAAAATTGGACAAGAAAAATTTGACAAAAAAAAGTCGCCAAGTGTTGAAAAATCTGACAACATGGACATTTCTAATTCTCCATAAATTAATATACATTAACGTTTGCTTTTATTCTTTTAATATTAAATGCTTCAATACTTTTAAAATTATAAAATATTTTAATTAATTTTCAACTAAATTAAATACAAAGCTAAGAAAAAAATGTGACTTCTTTTGTTTAATTTTTTCTATTCGTTAATTTATGAACTAAAAGTACAGTATTAACATGGTGTCTACATCAGCGTATTTTTCAGCGTTCGATTTCGTTTTTTAAATGTATTGGTGTATCTTTATACAAAATACAAAAACGCAGAAAAATGCTCGTGCTGTTTTTGAATAAATTTTCTGCATGCGTATTTTAAATACATTTTTCATAAATTTTCTTTTTTAATTAATTTGACATTTAAATGGTTAAATTGTACATGTGGGGGGTTGGACATTTGTCTGCGATTTGCTTTTGTATCGCGGACATAGAAATGACATATGTCCGCGATTCGAAATGTCTTTTGTCCGCCGCGGACCAATGACATTTTCCAAAATCTCATTTGTCCGCGATAAAAATTAATCGCGGACAAATGACATTTTGCAAAATGACATTTGTCCGCTAAAAATCTGAAAAATCAATCGCGGACAAATGACATTTTGCAAAATGACATTTGTCCGCTAAAAATTTTAAAAATCAATCGCGGACAATAATGACATTTTGCAAAATGACATTTGTCCGCTAAAGTTAGAAAATTCAATCGCAGACAAATGTCATTTTGCAAAAAGTCATTTTTCCGCTAATTTTGACATTTGTCCGCGGCGGACAAATGTCATTCTACAATCGCGGACAAATGACATTTTGCAAAATGACATTTGACCGCGAAGTTTTCCATACAAATTTCATCGAGGAAAAATGTCACGGCGCCGTCATATGTATAAAAATCGCATGCTGTAAAGGTGTAAAACTACCCACTGTCATATTTATCGCACACCACACCAATCTTATTAACTGAAACAAAAAAAACTAACACATTTATAAAATCGCGCGATTTTATTTCGCTAATGTAGGCAGCCCGTAATACAATTAACAATTTTACGTTCCAGTTCTCTACTTAGCGTGATTTACACAATGGCTAATTGTAATCTTGTAATCTTTTTTTAGTCAAACTAGAACGAGAAAACGATGACAACAACAACAAACATATGAAAGAAGTAGACAAATTTATTATTTTTTTCCTTTTATAGTAAAATGGAGCACAAAACATAAACAAATTTTATAGCAAATTTAAATTTTCAAAGTTAGTTTTTTTTTATCAAATTTTTTCGGAATGGATAACTGTATAGTAATAACATTTTTTTAATTTACTAAAATCAAATTTATTTTTTATTTAGGTAGAAATAAATGGACAACACAATAATAATTGTCAGAAACTATAAAATTCAAATTATGCCATAAATTTCAGTTTTGTTTTGAGATCTTTTTTTTTAGTCATCATGTAAATCGCGCTTTACGAATAAGTTTTTTATCAACAATCTTTCTATTCGTTTTAATCATCGCTTAGTTGGTCAATTAAAGTATCTAAGTCGCAATGCACATCACTATTTATACTACATTCATGATTCAGTATTAAAAAAATTATTTACTGGGTTGCCCCTTATTTTTGACATATCAAATCCTCAAACGTCAGAAAGAAAATAGAAGAAAAAAGAAACTTTTATTTGAGAAAAAATTCGGGACTGTTTTGTTGTTTTATCGGAAATCGGATTATTTAACTTTTATTTATTTGATTTTAATTCTTAATAAAATAATAAGAATTTATTTTTAATAAAAAACCTAAAAATAAAAATTTGTGAACAAAAAATTAAAAGCAATAATAAAACAATTTTTGGAAATAAATTTTTTAGAAAATTTTTTTATTTTTGAATATTTTTTATCTGAAAATTTTTTTGTTGAAAAAAAAAAAAAATTAAAAAATTAAACAAAGAAAGGAAAGGAAAAAATTTATTATCCTTTTTTTTTTATTTGCATTGCATGCAAAAACAAAAAAATAAATAAATTTCCTATCTATTTTTTAAATTTTTTTTGAGATAAAAATACTTAGGTATTTAATTAAGAAACAAAACTATCTTAAGCATTGTAAAAGATGTCTGACATAGAGGCAAGTTCATCATCGTCGATACAGCAACCGCCTACTTCCACCACAAGTCATATTTCAATTCCATTAGTTTCTGCGGCTGAAATTCATGTTGAACAAGCACCGCTTCCGACAAATCAAAGTTCATCATCGACGGCACCAATGCAGCCGCAGCAACAACAATCCCAGCAGCAGCAACAACAACAAACTTCATCCGATATAATAATTCCAACAGGAAGCTCAGATGAACCAGAACCTAAAAAAATTAAATTAGATTGTGGTGGAAGTTCTTCCGCTTCAACAGTCGGTGGTGGTGGAATTTCAGCCCCACTAGAAAAATTAGAACATCGTTTAGGTGGAATATTTTGTTGTGCAGTTTGCTTAGATTTACCAAAAACTGCTATGTACCAGGTATGTCGGTCTCCTATAATAGCTACGTAGGTATACCTACTCCACATAAATAGTTTTATACCTACCTGCCTAATTTTTTTTTTATTAGGTAGGTACACGTATATTTTGTTAACTCTTTAATAATTATATTTAATTTTTTTGTAGATTTAGAAAATATTTTTCGTTAAATTTTTTTTGTATTTTCAGCAATAAATTCTAGTCAGATTGGGATTTCGAAAATTTGAAAAAACAGGAGCTTGAAAACTCTGCTCATGTGATAAGTGGAAATAGTGTCTAGGTAATCTACCTAAGAATCTACATAACCTACTTAAAGGCAAAAAAAAAATTTAGTAGGTTCGAATTTTTTCCCCAAATTTTTGCAATGTCTACTTATGTAGGCATGTTGGTTTCTGTCAACTTAATTGTTATGTATTTTTGCAAGAACTTTATAATTTTAATGTTTTCAAATTTTGGAACCTTTTTTGTTCGCATTTTTGGTTAATTTAAGTGAGAAGAATTCCAAATAAGCTCAAAAAAATTTACTTAATTTTCTTACTTTTAACAAAAACTTAAATAAAATGAAATGGAAATAATTTCAATTAATGTCACGCTAGGATAAAAATAAATTATTTTGTCCTTGGTGCAGATCATTACAAAAATTCGAAGTTAAAAATAGATTTTATTTTATATTCCTTTCCTATTAAAAAACTAATATTGAGGGGTCTTTTCCTAAAAATATGTTTAAGAATTTTTTCGTAAATTCCACAATAGGATAGATACCTATCATTAAGACAAAATCTTTTGAATGTTAAAAAAAATTAGGTAAGTACCTTAATTCCGAGTTTAATTCGATTCCATTACCTTACTAAAAAGATTAAAAATCTCGCTTATCTCAGGTTTTAAATTTGTTTCAAATTTAATTTAGAAAAATATTAAATTAATTAGCACTGTAGTTTTTAAAAATGGTTTTTTTTTCAAGATGTTCACGTTTTAAAAGAATTTAAAATGGAAAATTACGTTTACTTATTGTTTTATATTTTATTTTCATTTTACCACCTAGTTTTTTACTTAAATTCTAAAAAAAAATTGAGGTCATAAGTGAATTTTTGTTTTAAACTAGGTAAGTAGATATTATTTTTTACTTTTTAAAGTCATTCATTTTCTGTAGGAGTTTTTCAATTCAACATAATAATATACCTATTATATATTTATCTTCTAACTTAATATTGTTGGTTATATGAATATGACGTTGCCAATTTTTATTTCCACTTGTCAACATAAAGATAAATTTCGAGAAAGTTATTCTCATGTTTTGTTTTTTTTTTTTTCCTGTAACATTGGAAATAGAAATTTAACTGAAAAATATCACAGCTTTCTTTTTAGTTTTTAATAAGAAAAAATTGTGTTAACGAGTACTCCGTGGAATTCTCAAATAATAGCTTATGTTGGCCGATTTCTTGAAAATTAAATGACTTAGAACTGAGGCGCAAGCGATTAACTTAACGCTTCTTTTATTACTGTTCCAAGTAATTTTTGTAAAAACGAAGAGATGTTAACAGTCGTAGGGGTGGGTATCTTAAGGCACATTTTGATACACAAATAAAGATAGACAACACGGTAAAAATAAATTTAATATATAATTCATTTAGGGAGCAAAATATACTAAATATTTTTAAAAATCAAAAATAAAATAAAACAAAAAATTCTAATAAAAAATTAAATTACATAATGTTTGTGTAAGTATATAAAATTTTTTTTTTAGTTTTTCCTATTCTATTCAATAATAATAATAATAGAACTTTTCTTTGCCCATGAAATTGCGTTGTTACAAAATTTTCTACAATTTTTTTTTTTAACTGAACAACATAATATACGAAAACAAAAACAAAACGAAATAATATTTTAATATACTATAAGTATAACAGAATACCACTACTGCATAAAATAAATCTTAATATTATGAAAAAATATAAATAAATGTACATAGCTAGCTACATACTCAAATAAAAAAAATATCTAACAAAATATATACAATTTTTTTATGGATAATGTTAAAATATATATAGGTACATATAATATGGTGTATGAATTGCTTCCAATAATTTAAATAAAATACATAGATAAAAGTTAATAGTTTTTCATATAAGAATACTTGTATATAAAATACACAACACAAATAAATAAACAAAAATATATAAATATAGAAAAAAGTAGAATTATTTAGCCAAAATAATAGTGAAATTTTTAAAATTCTTTTCATATTGTATGAATCTTAAATAAGTATTTTTTTTTATGATATTGCATTTTTATTTACGAAAATTTTGGAATCTAAAATTAATTTTATTTTCGTTCGATAAAATTTTTTTTAAATCACATTGTTTTCTTTGCATTACTTTTATAAATTATTTTCAATAACTTGAAGTTGTCATATATAAGTGTATTAAGTATTTGCCTAATTGTTTTGTAATCGAATCTGTCACTTTTGTCTTCGCGGAACTCCTAAGGGATATTTTTTCTAGTACCATAATACTTTTTTCTGCAGTCTAGTTTTAGTAGTTACATTTGAAAGATATTGATTTAAGCCTTAACACTTAAAAGATATTTTTCAGTATTTTTTTAAGTGAACATTTCTCCCCAAATAAATACTTTCCATTATAATTTTTTTAATTAATTTTTGATCACTTTTTTTTTTGTCAATTTTTAATATCACTCACAAAGTATTGAACCCTTAATTTTTTGTTCCAAAATTCAAGATAACAAAGCAAACATTCATAAATGATAAATGTATGAATACATCAGTATAGATGCAAAATATAATAAGTATAATTAAATATTTTAATTTATTTGAACTTAATGATGTTCCAATTTCTTAAATATATCAACAATAACTGATAAACTCAAAAACAAATAAAAAGTTTAGAAATTCGTATTTCTTCTTTACACAAATTGCAAGATCGGTATACTTATTTAGTCAGACTAGACTTCGCTTTTATACATGGATACAAATTATTTTTGTGTAGTATGATTTGAAATGGAAAAAATCTTTTAAATATTATATCGGTCTTGCATGAATGTCAAGTTTTTATCAAAATTCAGAATTTATATAATACAAAATTTATTGCAGTCACATTTTTCATCAAAATAATATATGTAGTTAGTTGGTCTTCATCAGTTCAATTTGATTAAAAAAAAAAATTTTTTGTTATCGAATTTTTTGTATAAGTTTGACGAACATGTTCTGATGTGCAGTCATCAGTTTAAACACAATCTCACAAATAGAAATTTATAATTAAAAAATAATAATAATAATAATAATAATAATGTAATAATAATGTTTGGTTGATATATATTCTGCGCAATTTTCTTTTTACTGTGATTCAAAGATAGAAAAAAAAAAAAGGTTTTCTGTATTTTTTAACACATTTTTTTTTTAATACAATGACATGTTATGATGTTATAAAAATGTTTCGTTATTGATTTTTTCTTATAGAGAGAGGAATAAAATAAAAACTTTATACACTTTACATTACAGTCATAACAAACAGAAATAAAAAGATTATAATGATAAGTCATGCATAAATAAATAAAAAAAAAATATTACATAAAAAAGTATAAACATTTTTATATACATTTTTTATTTTAAGAATTTTAATGACAATAATAAATGCTAAAATTAAACAAAGTATATACTTATTACAAACGATTATAGATTTTAAATTTTAAATTCAGAAGGTCTCATTGATTAGCGAATTAAATTTACCCACTTCTGAGCATTTTTGATATGGTTTGATACTACCCATTGATTAATAATACTTTTAGTTTATAAATATCACAGTGAATAATTATTTTTAAGTTTCAATTCTTTTATCAGAGTGTGACCTTGGTTTTTCGCTCTAACTATTATTTTTATTATTTTAACAAAAAAAATTAAAAACCCTATACCTTTAATATGGAAACAAAATTATAGTATTAATATTATTACCGAGTTTTCTTTGTTATTAAATTTCTGCATTAATTTCTCATACATATGTGTATGTATACAGAAATAAAATAAAAACCAGAAAAATTTTGTTTGAAACGCAATTCAAATAGATTTGGTTTTTCTTATGTGTATTGTATATATATATTTTGTAATTGTTATTCTGGTATACTACAACAACATCACTAAATGTTATCATTGAAAATTTTTATTTAAAAATACAATAATAAAGCAAAAGCATATTATTTTTGTATCTGAATTTATTCAGCTGTTAATGACAGTTTCTTACAGCTGGGATTTTGATCATTATTTGTTGTTATTTGTTTTTGTATATCTTTTAGATACAAAAAGTTTCCTATATTATTTCTGTATGAGAATAAAAGTTTAGATATTATTTCATAATACTTACATTCTCAAATAATAATCCAGTAAAGTATTAATATATTATACTTATACACATAAGTATTTTAAGCACAATGAAAGTTAATTTTAATAAAAAAAAAATTTTAGGAAGCATAAAAAAAAGAAAATTTAAGAATTATTCTTAGAAAAGTTTATATTATCTATTTTTTTATTTTAGATTTATTTTCTGTTTAAAATTTAGGTCATAAAAATTTTGCCTATTACTTATTATCAATCCAAAAATCATTATTCTCCGTACTAAATTACTTTTTCAATTATTTTGCTAATTTGATTCTATTCAAAAAAGAAGATTCTTTAATAAAATTGGAGTCATTACAAACTTATTTATTATTGAACTTTTTTTTTAAGTATGTAGTTAAAAAAAAGGGAACATCTAACATACAAATTAAAAAAAATGTATATATAGATATATGTGCCTATAATAAAAGTAGATAAAGCATAAAAAGCAGCAAAACATAGAAAAACAAAATATTAAGATTTATTAAGGAAATGTTTTTGTTTTTATTTTTGTTATTGTTGTTGTCTAACATATGATTGTGACCTGTGACTGTGGTTTGGTTTAAAAAAGAGATTTGCTTCTCTACAAAAAAAAAACCAGAAATAATTTAAATTATTATTACTTGTTGTATATTCTGGGCACACTTGACAAAATTTTAATAAATTTAGTTGTTTCAATAATTAAGAATGTTTGTCTCAAAAAAATCAGTTAATAAATAATAAGTAAAATTATGTTCGGTTATAGTATAAAATCAACAACAAAATAAAATCACCAAGTTAAGTTGAAGATTATTTAGATATTGTATAAAGAAAATTTTTGTTAACATTGAAACGTAGATATTGTTTTAGTCTAATTGACATCTGAATCACTGTCGTAATGGGAATATACTAATAATTAAGCCTTTAAAGAACAGCGTATCCAATATGAAACATCAGATATGAATATATGATGTGAAAGTTTCATTGCTCTATTATTCATTTTATTTTAACCGCCTGGGCAAACTCGACGCGACGGACTCGACGCAAACGTTAATGACGTTAATGACCATATAATTTTACGTTAGCGTCATTAACGTCGTTAACGTCGAGACTGTTTCCGTCCATATATTTTCATACATTTAATATTTCTTACGTCATTTGCGTCACGTCCGTCGCGTGCGTCACGTCGAGTTTAACCAAACTATAAAGTTTTTAATTTGTTTTTGTAAAATACTCGCAAATGTTAACATACTTTTTTTTGTGTATAAAAATCTAGAATTTTCAAATCTTTAATTTCTTTTTTGTTTTTTTGTTTTTTTTTTTCATATAAAATAAGATAAATAAATTATAACCAGATGTGCAACGTCCGATCGTGTACATATACTTACATATATGTTTTTTATGCACTATTAGTAGTTATGTATACTTTGAAAATATTAGCAAATAATCATGCTCAAAAATTACAGGTTCTAAACAAAGAACTTTGTTTTTTTTCTATGCAATCCAGTTTTTTTTTTCTGATTCATTTTAGAAAGTCAATTCGTATTTAAACTCTTTGTTAATAAATATGAAAGTTTATGTTTTTAGATTGAATAGGAATAGAAAAAGAAATATCTGAACAAAATGATGATAAAAAATAAGATGTTTGATCAATTAAATACATAAATACAAATTACTAAACGACTAGTAATAACTTTGGCAGGTTTCAATCAAAGTAGAAACGAAAAAATGGTTTACTGTTTGAAGATAGTTTTTGATTTTTATTTGGTTCCTGACAAAAGTGATTCTACTTTGTTCTTAATGTTTATGTTACACAAAAGAAGTTTCTTGACAGTGGAACATGGTAGACACAAAATAATTAGATATATAAAAAATGTAGCCCTATTTGTAAAAGTACTTTATGATCACGATATTCAATAATAGATAATATTAAGTATATGTATTTTTTTAACCTGCTTTCAATTTTATGGAACATAATAAAAAACATAAGAATCAGGTTTATTTTGTTTATTTTTTGTCATCATATTTAAAATATCTGTGTCTGTTTTTAAAATAATACCTGCCTAATTTTACCGTAAAAATAATTCTATTGTCATTTACATTATTGATTAATTCATTAATTGCATTTATTGAATTTTCATTCATGAAAATAAAACAAATTTCCATAAATTTTTCAACGCCTTTAAATTATATTTCAAGGGTTAAAAATTGAAAGTCATAAGTTCAGTGTAAAGTAGAGTTAGTTTATACTTGTTTCTTTTTTTTATTCCAAATTTCAAGTAAATTTTGATTAACAATTACAATACTTATATTAAATATTGCAAACAAATTCTAATGAAACGCTTCATTGATTGAGAAGAGTTTGATTTTAGTTACTGGGAATGAAATAATAATAGTGCTAACATTGAGACATATATTTTAATATTATTCTTTCTAAATAGATAAATATTAAGAAAATAAATAAATTTATATTTTGGATTACCTATACAAATTTATATTTTTGAAATCGAATAATTTTTTATTAAGTATATCATGCTGAAATTAAATGATTGCTAGAAATAATTTCCTAAAAAATCAGAACACTTTCAAGTTTAAAAAAATCATAATTCAAAAAAAAACTTTTTCAAAAAGATTTTCTTTTTTAAATTTATGGAGATCTCCATGATACCGATATACCTACATAAGTGGGCCCAAATTAAAAGAAAAATTCTTTAAAAAGTATTAATAATGTTTTTATAATTCAACTATCAACAAGTAGAGAAAATACTGGCAACATTATTTTAAAGTATCACATTAAAAACTTAAGCGAGGCTTCGAGAACGAACTTAGAAGCCTACTTTAATTTGCCCAAAGGACTAGGATTTTTAATATAATAAAATCTAGTGCACAACCTTAAACATTCAGGGAAGATTTTTGTCGGTGGTATCATGGTTGGGCCGCCACCCTAACCTAACCTATCTTAAAGTATACATTTAAAAATTTACTCCATAAATTTTGTGATCTTTTTTGCTTTTACAAATTCCAGCCCGAGGTGGAAATCAAAATATTAAAAATAAATAGTAAACTCAAGATATATTTTTCTCTAGTGACCAAGGAATTGAATTTTTTTTTAATGTACATTTTATAATCAGATTACCAAAGTTAGCTAAAATTAGATAAATAAAAAATTATCTGTGATTTTTCTAAAAAAAAACTGATCGTTTTTATCTTCATTGTTTAGTTATATATTTTTATTATACCAATATATAAGTAACATGAAGTTTTTCCGTCACAAAAATTTGATTCAATACTTATAATATGTTATTGTAAAGCGCTCTAAATCTTTTATAAATATGACATGTTAACTTTTGTTTTTATTAATCTTTAACTTAATATAAAAAAAATACTTAAGGAGTGGTTACGTCCTTCTTCGTATCATAAAAATTGTTAATTTTGATTTTTTTTTGGACTATTATTTAGACAAAGTATACAAAAAATATATAAAAATTTTAATTTAGAATTCCAATTACCTGAAAGATCAATTTTTATAGACTCAAATTCTGGAATATTGGGAAATATAACCTCTCCTTAATTCTTTCTTTTATTTTAAAGTTAATGTAAATTATTTATGTTAGAAGTTGTAATTAATAATTATGATTTGTAAATTTATATTGTAATATTTTATTAAGAATATAAATATACAAAAAATATAAACAAATATTGAAAAACGAATATGTAATAAATATAATTATACGAAAAAAAGAAAATAAAAAATATAAAAAAAAAAATTATAAACAAAAAATGTAAAAGAAAGAATTAAAAAAATTAGAGAATCTGTATTGACAAAAAAAAATTAATAAGAAAATAAGATTGAAAAATTAAAAATAAAAATATGGAATTTATTTAAAAGTATTAAATGGTTTTTATTTCATAATTTACCAATTCATTTTTTTTTTTCAATTATTTCATTTAAAAGTCATTAAAAAAATTCAACTGTTCCCTAATCATAATTTTAATAATGTGATTGGTCACTTGGATGAGGAAGCTCTTTTAAATGATCGACCTGAATTCGCAAATAAATATCAAAATTTAAAATGGCTGAGTGTCAAAAATTATTATTTTTTTTTTTAAGATAAATTTTTAATTTTTAAGCTATAATTAATTTTAAATTTTGGGTTTCGGAACAGTTGGACCATATATGACACTCATATTCTTTTTCATCACTATTTTTCAGATTTTTAACTTTACAAGGGCGATAACACTATCCTGAATATAGTTTTTCAGAAGGATCCTTTTGATTTCGTTATGTTTTTTAAAGAAAGGTTTTTAATATTGTCAACGTTCTGAAATTAAATAAAACAGGATGCACGAATGAACATATAAAGAAAACTTATAGTTAGTTAGCTTAAAATATTTAGTTAGGGCTCAAATTTTTTTTAAAGACATAAAGTCAATAATGCTATTTAAATATTCAGACTCCAAAACTTGAAAAATCTAAATTAGATATATACGTTTCTAATTTTTTTTAAGGTGAGTTTAGAGTTTTTCTTAAAATCATTTTATACATAATATGTTTTAGGATTTTAATTATTCTAAGAGGTAATATTTTTGAAACATTAAATGATTTATTTATTTTTTATTTATTTCAGAAAGGTAAAGTTATATAAAACAAATAAACAAATTCTATCCTAACTAAAATATTGATTTGTAGAAAAAATATAGTTTTATTAATTTTTTAAATAATCATTTTTCTTTTTTACTTTTTAAATTTCAGTGTCAAATGGGACATTTAATGTGTGCTGCTTGTTTTACCCATCTGCTTGCGGACGGACGGTAAATAGATTTCGACAACATTTTTAGAGATTTTTTTTATTTCTTCAGGCAAAAAATTTTGGTAGTGTCGAGGTTTAAATAAGAACTTTTTTTTTATTATTATTATGTTACAAATTGGTATAATTAAAAAGCTACTTTCGCTAAAACTTTAATACTTACAAATCCATCAAGTGAATAGTTACCATAAACTTAAAATATTTCACAATTGGTTTTCTACTTTTTTGTACTGATACTGATTTTCATATTTTATATAGCTTTTTATTAACAGTCAATTTATAGAATTTTTTTCACTTTTCAGATTAAGGGATCAAGTTGCCACCTGTCCCAATTGCCGTGTAGAAATATCAAAAAGTACTACTTGCAGAAATCTGGCGGTTGAAAAAGCAGCAAGTGAGCTTCCTAGTGAATGCCAAGTATGTTATTTATTGCATGATTGGGATGTTTAGAACATTTGATATCAGACAAAATTTTTTTAATATATTTTTTTTAACGTATTAAATAAGTATTTATATTTTTTTAATATTTATATAGTATTGCAACAAAGAATTTCCACAAAAATCTATAGAGAGACATGAAATTCATGAATGTCATGAACGTCCAACTAATTGCAAATATTCGCGCATAGGATGTCAATGGAGAGGACCTGCACATGAATCTACTGAGCATGAATCAGTATGTGCGCATCCCCATAAGTCTGGGTTTGAGGTTATGGCAGCATTAGAACTTTTTGATGCTAAATTAGAAAAAGATAAAAGAGTTTTTGCAACTTTGATTGATTTATTAAGTTATGAAAAAATAATTTTTAATGGTGAGAAAATTAAAATTAAAGCATAAAATTTTCTTGATAATGTTATGAAAAGCATTATGATTAATATTTTCTTCAAGATATCAATAAACAATCTTTCATTCTCTTGTTCTATCTGAAATTTTTAAATAAACAATAATTACTTAGCAACATTAACTAGTGTTATTTTTAAGATTTACAAATGAAGCCTTATCGAACTGATGAATATGTTCACAAGTTGTTTTATGAGACATCAAGATTTTCAGCATTTAATCATCAGTGGGTTGTTAAAGCTAGAATCAATAATAGTCAACGAGATCCTCATCAATCAAATGACAGAACAATTACTTATCAAGTAAGAGATGTTTTTTTATTATAAAAAAGGATATAATTTACTTATGAATTTTATTATATTTTAGCTTATTTTGAAAACAAAAACTGCAACTCCACTTAGCATTCATTTCTTTGCTTTGAAAGGACCATTTTCTGATATGAAAGTCGGAACTCAAATTTACAAACATGACTTTACTGATAGTGTAAGTTAATAAAAAAATGACACTTTTTTACATGTTACGAAGAAAAGTTTAGTGACTGTACAAATTGTAAAAGTTATAAAAAAACTGAACCAAATTTATTGAAGTGAACGATACAACTATATTACTTATTTTCAATTCTCATGATTGTGTTAGAATTTTTACTGCTTCTCTTTATTTCAAAAAAATAGTGAAACTTTTATTATACAAATATGTGTTCTAAATAAACGTTTACTATTTCAGGCAACCGAAAGTGAATATTATATTTTACCATTACCAGACAGTTCAGAATGTAATAGGCTTCTTTCTAATAAAGCGATAAATTTCAGGTAATTTATAAGAAATTAAAAAGCTAGTTTTAATAAATGTACCATAGTATCAATATTTTGACTAAGAAATTGATAAGGAAATAAAAATTGTAATAAATTTATTGGTAACTTTGGAAAGTTAAAAAAAAATTATGTTTTTTTTAATATTAATACTAATTGCCAATTGAGTACATTTATAAAAACATTCAGTTTTTTTTTCCAAAATTATGTGGTATAAACTGTTTTTTTCTAGACAAAACGTTGAAATATAAAATCATAAAATAAAATTTCATATTTTATCTAAAGTTTTTTATCTTTTATTTTTAGGCTATTGATGTTCTTGCTTAACAAATAATTTTTATCTTGTTTTGAAAATTTATTTAATATTTTCAAAATTTATACAATATTTATAAATATTTGATGTATTACAATTGAAAAAGAATATTAATACTTTCAATATTATAAAATTAAGTAATAATAAATAAAACTTACATTATGCAAATATAAAAAAAACACAAAATTATGTGCAGTATAAGATAAAAAAACCAAAAAAAGATGATTTATACTCTTGAATGAAGATTTGTTTATTTTAAATTTAAATTATAACTATTATTATTAATATTATTATTATATATATTTCTTTAATATTAAAAAATGTTAAATCTATTTTATATTTTATAAAATGAATGAGAATTTATACAAAATTAAATCCCTGAATATGATGAACATTGAATACATAAAGTTTTAAAAAAAATTATATTTTTATTTTTAAATTTAAGCGAAAATTTCTTATTTATTTTATATAAAAAATGGACATGATAGAATTGAAGCATATTATTATAGTTTTTCTTTATAATCAAAATAATGTTTAAAAATAGCTTAGAAAATTCGGGCTTAAAAAATTTTTTTTTTTTCGAGATAAAAGCCATTAACATGATTATATTTTTAGTTTAATTTTAAATTCTTGAAAAGCGTTTAAAAAATTTTAATATACTTAAATCGGTTGAATTTTAGACAAACATTAAAATGATAATAAGTTCGAAACTATTTAAACTCTTAACTACTTCAGAAACTTAACTACTTATAAAAATTTTCAGGCTTATCGTAAGAAATTTATATCAGGATTTGCAGAAGTAATTAAAAGAATCAGAATTGTTGAAGCTTACGAATTGATTGATTTTTTGCCGAATATTAAAACAGATATTTCATTAAAATAATAATTGAAAATAGCTTTTCATGAAATAACTCCTAAAAGTAGAAGTAAAAATATTATTTTTAATCTGAAATTATTTTTTTGCTACTTTTGAACATCAATGAATTTTTAACAAATTTTTAAGACTTTGAAATATTAGATTGTTCTTAATCAATTTATTTAAAAACTTTTGTTTTATTTGTATGAATACCACATGAAATTGATAAATAAATTTTTTTGTCAACAATTTCATTGGCATTCTGTTTAATATTTCTCTTTTTTTAATATTGTTGGCAAAATTAAATAAATAGGTATATAGTAATGTTTTAAGATAATATAAATTAGTAATGAATAATTAATAAAAAATCAACGACGCAAAAAAAATGTTTGCATTTTAGTGTAGATTTTTAGATAAATAAAAATATAACATTTTAAATTTCCTATGTTTAACGACCCAATATTTACAAATTAGGTATTCTTTCATCAATTTATTTGATAAATAATTATTAAGACTAAGTAAAATCAAACATGCTTATTTTTAATGAGAAAGAAATCCAAAAAAATTCTTTTTAGTTTATTGTTGGAAAGAAATTTTTTTTATTGTAACGTATGGCTTTTTTGTTACCAGCAAAAAAAAATTATATACCTACTAATACTATTTGAAATGAAATGTACGAAAAATATAATTTTTATTAATTTATACTCTACTGTAAATTAAAATTTTTCTTTTTATCTTATTCTTAAAAAAAATAAGTAATAACTTAATTTCATTTATATTAATATCATTATTTTTGTGGAATTTATTTATTATGCTGATTCCAAAAAGAATATTGTAATAATTATAATTAATTAAAAAAATAGTAATAAAATGTATAAAGTGAAATTAATTAACAATAATATAGATATTAGTGGTGCTTAAAAATTCATTTTTGCCATTTATTCTAAAAATAAAATTTTAATTAAAATTTTGATCTCATAAATTTTTTGTGTTTTTCTTCAATAAAAATTCTTCAATTTGACCGTCAATTAATTTTTTTTTAGTAAAAACAAACATTTTTTTTTTGAAAACATTATATATCTACTACCAGAGTACTTGCTTCTCATAACAATTCTTAATTCACAGAGTCATCATCAGTCATCACATAAGAACAAATTCTTCAAAATAATTTGTAGGCTTTTTGTTTTTGTAATAATAAAAATGTATTTAATTTGTTTTTTTTTTATTCACATCATAATAAAAATAAAATTTTACAATCACTTGATGTTTTTTTATACAGTCCTAATTATGAATATACGTTAATTTTCATTTGAATTATTTTTTAATTCTTGCATATGAGAATTAATAATTTCTCGTGCGTTTTTACGATAATTATTATCTACTATCATTGAACTGAAACATTTATATCGATCCATGAATTCTTTTTTTCTTGTTTTTATTCTTTCATTTCGATTTCTTGTTTTTTTCTCAGATTTTTTGATTTCATTAATTCCAGTTTTTAAATCGAATTTTTTAAATGCAAATAATTCTTCCAACGATGGTAATGCATCTTTTAACTAAAATTTACAAATTTAATTAAATTTATTGTAATTGATTAAACTTATTGTAAAATTGATTTATTACTGGTCTAAGGTCACCGGTGATTTTTGTTTTTTGACGTTTCAATTTGGCGATTTCATCATTTTTCTTCTTTTGTTGTTCCTTAAATTTATTAAATAAATTTTTTGTTTTCTGTTTTTGCTTATCTTTTTTATTTTTGAATATTGTCTTCTTAAATGTAGGATTTCCTGAAGCAATTTTACTTTTATCATTTTTTTGATGTGAATTCTGCACTTTTAATGAATTTATCTTCGATGGTTTTACACTAATTTTATTTGGTTTTTTATTAATTTTCACCATTTTTTTCAGTTGCTGAGCGTCTAAAATATTTATAAGAGAAAAAATTACGTTACTGTACTTAAGTCAAGTAAGTAAATAATGTGCGATGATGACCATTCGATGAAAATAAAATATTGTTATTTCAAAACATGAATAATACCTGGCTTGTAACATATGCTTTGCTTAAGTAAAGCTTAAGAATAAAATTTCAAAAATTTTTAAATACCTATAATTTCGAAGCTGCAAATAAAAAAATTTAGTAGGTAAGTAATGGATGAATATGAAATACTTAATGTACCTAGCTACAAAAAGCTAGTAGCTTGCCTAAAAATAAAAATATTCTTATGCATAGGTAGGTAACTAGCTTTATCATTGAATGCAAGTTAAGAGTTACCGAATTAAATCGTTGTTGATATCTTCTTATTAATAAAATTCTAAAACTTACTGAAAATACAATTATTTAGGTATTATGGATTACGATCGAACGTAAAAAACTTACGAAAATCCTAATCTCCTTCCCATTCGAATGAAATTAGGAACGAATATTAATTGAATTTCATAAAAATACGACTTCAGAATGATTTCTTCATTTAAGTAGGTAGGTATCTCCTTTTTTAACTGGCAATCAACCAGCTACAAAAAAATAGGAGGTACCTACTTACCTAACCTATTTGAAGTGTAGACTATGTCGTATCTGCAATTGTCATGTGAGTTTTACTCTAATCTTTGAAATGGGCTTATTAAGCTCACGTTTTTATTTTCATCTTGAGTCTTAACATGCTACCACAATGATCACAAACACTTACCAAAACACCAAATGACCATAAATACCTTTCGAAAAGAAAGTAATTTTAATTGAAATGAATTGATGCAAAATTTATGGAAAATTTCTAATACTACCAACACAGAATTATTATAAAGTTTTTTTTTAATTAATCATCCTCAACTTCAACAGGCTCAACATTGATCATTTCCATCCAATTATTTAGAAATTCAAATATCAAATTTAGATTTTCATAATTCATAAAAATATTTTTGAATGTTTTTTTGGTTTTTCTGAATTCTGACAGTTCTCTGTTGTGGAATTTTTGAGCACATGGCATGGAGACGGATAAATGGCATGCAAACGGTGAGTCGATAAGCAATCTTTATTATCTGTACCACTAAATTTTCGATTTTTCAGTGATCTTCACTTCAGTGTACTATTGAAATGGTGCAAACATAATTTTGCCCACATTTTTGACAGTTTTATGCATTTTCTTTATACAATTTTTGCAACACAAATACTATCAGAGATGTGGGTTATAAAAATTTTAATTTTTTTCCCGCCTATTAAAATATTTAACTTGAAATATTTTTGACATTTAATTATACTACCAAAATACATTAGCAAAAATATCATATATTTTTATTAAAAAAAATTTTCGGTAGGACCACTAATGTTGTTTTTACAACTGAAAATTTTTTGGAATAATTTAATATCAATCAAATACCTTATAATGTAAATACTGGTGCTTGCTTATGTGTTGGTTTATAAAATTTCAGT
Organism: Hybos culiciformis; assembly: GCA_964007475.1. NCBI lineage: Eukaryota > Metazoa > Arthropoda > Insecta > Diptera > Hybotidae > Hybos > Hybos culiciformis. Next base: position 33,419,730 of record OZ023274.1, on the reverse strand, counting down.
GCAATAGGAAAATCAGATGTTTTTCTTTTTTATGTACATATTATGTGTATTTTTTATGTAGTTTACCATGACTGTAAAAATAAGTTGGCTTTGAAATTTAAGTAATTTTCGAAGTGTTTACAGTTTTTAAGTTTGTAAAAATAAAATAAAAAAATTTAATGATGAATTTCATAAAATTATGTGTTTTAAAACAAAAAAAAGATAACTTTTGAAAAGTTTTATTTTTAAAAAAATCTCTTATCACATACAAGGGTTGACCTAAAAAAAATAATTGTTACTTTGCATTACAGTTTTTCTAATCACAAATTAATTCAATTATATTCTATTAAGTTAAGATTGAAGACAGACCAATATGCTGCCTTTTATATAAAACGACGGACAATCCTTAATACATCTAGATGGCATTTTAATATTTAATTTTTTTATTAATCATTTTGCCAATGATGATGCCTCAAAACTTTTAAATAAAACTTTCTGCATAACAATTAACTTAAATTATAGAAACTATTTCTTCATTATGAAAAAAAATGCATATAAAATAATAAAAATTTTACAATTTTTAATAAAATACATTTTTTTTCCAACCCCTCAAATTTTGTTAAAAACACACACAGCGTTGATTTTTCACCGAATCCAAATATTTAGAAAACTTATGCCTTGTTCAGACAACGACTTAATCATGATTTCGTAATCATGATTTGCGTAGATAATCATACTTTGAAAACGTGTGTGAACGCGATTATGAACGAAAACAAAAAAAGTAAACAACATGAAAGCAAACAAAATAAAAACATAAATATTATTTGCTACTCAAATTTTTTTTTGTTTTGTAAATAAAGAAAATATGTCAAAAATAAAAGTCAAAAATAACTAGGAATGAGTGGAAATGGGTAACATGGATGGTAAAAAACTATAAACTCATCCCTGAAATTTTTCATGATTTTCGATAATCATGATTTCCGATGACACTTTTTTTGTATGAGCAAATCATGGAAAAAAGAATGATAATCACAAAAAGTAAGATTATCATGATCAGAGTTCATTGTCTGAACAAGGCATTAAGCAACCACCAGTATTTACATTAGTGCTTCATGCCTTGTTCAGACAACGACTAAATCATGATTTCGTAATCGTGATTTGGTGTAGATAATCATACTTTGAAAGCCTGTGTGAACACGATTATGAACGAAAACAAAAAAAGTAAACAACATGAAAGCAAACAAAATAAAAACATAAATATTATTTGCTACTCAAATTTTTTTTGTTTTGTAAATAAAGAAAATATGTCAAAAATAAAAGTCAAAAATAACTAGGAATGATTGGAAATGGGTAACATGGATGGTAAAAAACTATAAACTCATCCCTGAAATTTTTCATGATTTTCGATAATCATGATTTCCGATGACACTTTTTTTGTATGAGCAAATCATGAAAAAAAGAATGATAATCACAAAAAGTAAGATTATCATGATAAGGTTTCATTGTCTGAACAAGGCATCACCCTTAAAAAAATTTAAAAATTTCAAATTCTGAATTTCAAATTCCTAATGTATTTTGTTAGTGTAATTTAATGTCAAAAAAAAGTTTTCGGGTGAACACTTTTTTTCACTTTTTTTCATAAATTTCAAATATTAATAACAAAGCTGCCAGAGTAGGATTTTCTTTCCCTAAATTTAGAGGATTTTATTATATCTGGAAAAAATTATGAACAAAAAATTATTGTACAAGAAAAATCTCAGGAAATTTGCGGAATTTTTTTCATCTGGCATGTTTTTTTTTTTTTTTTTGACAATTAGAATGACAGAACTTGAATTTCAAATTTTTTTTTGTTGTTGTGAATTTCAAATACACGCTCTGAGGCGTGTATTTGAAATTCACAACAACAAAAAAAAATTTGAAATTTTACACTAACAAAATACATTAGGAATTTGAAATTCAGGATTTGAAATTTTTAAATTTTTTTAAGGGTGAAGCACTATTATAAATACAATTTATTATTTGATATCAATACATAATTATGCTCAGAGGGTTATCTAACTGAGCTGACTAAATATTACAAGCTGCAACTTAAAATTCAGCTTAAGTTTGTTATTAACTAAAAAATTATCCCAACTTCGCTTTATTTTTTTATGTCAAAATGTTGTTGTTGTGTTTGCACATAAAAATTTTATTCAATCATTTTTTCTTTTTTTCGCAGTATTTTTCTGTTCGTCGAATTTGAATGTAAAAAAAAAAGACAGTTTTTCTCAATTTTTATTTTATTTTTAATTATTTTTTTTTTTTCAATAAATAAATAAAATAACTAAAATTTTAAATAATAATTTTGAAATTAAATGAATTTAAAATTAAATTTTCTTTTTTCAAAATTAAAAGAAAACGAAAAAAAAAGTAAATATTTTGAAAAATAAAAAAGAAATGAGTGAAATAGAAAATAATAAAGGAATTTTAAATTGGACAAAATTGGAAGTTTCTCAATGGGGAAAAGAGAAATTTTTATCTGAAATAATTTTACAATTAATTTATTTAGAAGAAATTGATGGAAAAACAATATTAAGCTTGACTGAAAATGATATTCGTGATTTACGTTATAAATTAAATTATAATTTAAAATTTGGTGATATTAAAAATTTTTGGCTTGAAGTCCGAAAAATTCAAAAACAAAATCCACAATTATTAAATTATTTGGGCTTGCATTCGTGTAGCGGGCCATCAACGATAGCAGCATCGTCGTCGGCGGCTGCGGCAGGCATCGGTACAACAACAATTTTAAATGAAATGCATCCAAATTTTCATCATCAACAGCATATGACAACAAATTTTTCACCGTATATTGGACATTTAGTACAATGCTCTAGCCATACGGTTGGTGCAGTTGGAACCTCAGTTGATTTATTGCATTTAAATGTTGAAAATGAACGCGTATCACCACCAATGTCGGTTGACGGTCGAGCAACATCAGTGCCACCAGAATTTTTTAAAACATTTATTAGTTTAGGTAAATAATCTAATTATATAACCTATCTAGGTAGGCAGGCCTACCTACGTCCTACGTACAAAACATATTTTTGTTGAGATATTTTTGTATTAGGTATCGACCTACCTGCCTATGTAGTTAAAAACAATTTTATTATATTTTATTATTTTGAGGATTTTTTTTAAATAAATGGTTTGCCATGGTTGACATAATGAGTAGGTAGTAGGTACCTAAATTTTATAAATATATCTAGTAGGTACCGACTTAACTACACAAATGAATTAACCAAATACTAAGGTATCTTGTAAAAAGACATTGATCGAAGATCATTGAAATTTATTGAGAACAACATCAAATTTATAATACCTATAGGTTTAAGATATGGAACCTTCGTCTATTGCAACTCAAAACGAGGCGATTTGCTTTCTAGTTGTTAAATGCATTAGAATTAATGCGTTTATAATGATTTAGAATAACTATGGCAAAAATAACTATATACCTGCTTTTAGGTACCTACCGTTCGACTGAAACACCGGAAAAAAATTATTGAGTTTTTTATGATATTGCCTTGATGGAGCATATAATTCATCTTAACTAGAAAAGACTTAACAATATAAGTATTATATACCCAATTTCTCTTTGTTTATTCATTTATTTTATTTCCATTGTTTTTATTTATATGAATGTAGGTATACATATGTTTATATTTAAGCAATGTACTAATTACACTTGAATTTGTCTTTTGACGGTCAAAAGTAAGCAGAAATTTTTTAGTTTTGTTCCTGATTTTTTATTACTACTTGGTATTGCAGTCCTTCCAAGAAATTAATTTTACACACTTAAAATTCAGAAATATATTGAAATGGCGACAATGAGATTTGAATTCTATTTTTATCGTCAAAATAAGACAGCTTTACAAGTTTTGAATTAAATTAATATGTAAGTATTTAGATACTTAAGTCCTAATTAAATTTCTTCATTCAGTAGGCTCTAAATGTTCAAAAGAAAGACGTACACGTAGAAAAATAAATATTTTGCTGTTTTTAAAAGAACTAAATATCATTTGAATTACCTAATTGAATTAATTACAAATTTTTAATAAATAAATATAAAGCTAATTTTTTGCACTGCAAACAATATTTAAATATAGAAATAAATGTTTATTTTTGTCTAAGGATTATGTAAGGAAATACAGAATAAGTAAATAAGTATAAGAAATATTTATCTTCGACATACCTACCTACCTACATAAATTAAATAAAATTGATGTTTGAGTCTTTTCTGATTTTTTTTTTTGGAAATTTTATTGAATCAATAATTTAATTATTATATTTTAAGTTGATTATAATGGTTTGGAAATGCGAAAATTTTTAAAAAAATTAATTATCATATGAGCAAAATACGTTGGAATGTTAGAATATTAAGAAACGGATAATTAAATATCTGTATCATTAAATATTTGACGCATTTCATAAATATTAGTGTTATCAATCAAAACATACTTTATTTAGTTTTTAAATTTAATTTTTAAGATGTAAAATGTAAATTATACGCCTTGGTCAATTATTTTCTGAATTTAATTCAAAATGCTTTCAATTCTCGTCTGAATTATGGTTTTAATAATCAATCAATTTTACTTGATAATGTATAAAATATAATTACGCTATCCTAATATATAATGCAGAATTGCAGATACAAGAAATGTTCATAATGATGTCTGATTCTGATAAAAGTAAAAATGTGAATTGATGTACATTTTTGTGTAACACTTAAGCAACATACCTACCACCTAAAATGTTTTGTGAAATTGTCTTTAAATAAATGAAAAAATTCAGAATTGAAACATTATTTATAGGTACACAAAATTGAACATTTACGAAATATGTAGGTATTTTGTTTACCTCAATTTTTATCATTAAAATTTTATTGTCATGATGACAACCCCATCATTTATTTTCTTTTCTTTAATTTATGTTTCATTATAATTAATAAATAATAATATTCTTCTTTTAAGTAGTTTCCATCGTACTATCTTATTACATTATAATTAGTTCTCTTTAAAACAAAAATGAACAAATAAAGTTATGAAGTGTTATAATAATGAGCCCAAATAAATTTACTCACGAATTAGAATATGTGAGTCGTCTGTCGCTGTTGTGACGTTCTTTCTTCTATTATCATTTTCTGTATCTATTCTAAATACGTAATTTAAATGGAATTCTAAACATTTAGTTTTTTTTCTTATACAAATCTAATAAAACTTTTGTTACCGGTGACTTTATGTCTTTGAACGGAAAATGCTGATTTTACAAATTATATCTTCACATTGTCATGGCTAAATTCTTCAATAAAATCATGTTTTTTAATCTGCAAAAATAAACGGAAGTGATTTAGTAGGTGTTAAATAAAATACAAATTGATTGCGGAGCAAACAATAAATATATTAAAGAGAATAAGCTTGTTAGATAATGATGCTGAAGGTGGAAATTAATGTGAACCTAGAAGGGAGTCAATCATACAAAGAATTTCTTGATAAGAGGCGACTTCCATTGAATAAAAACTATTAGATTTTTCTCATTTTATATGCCATAAAAAAGAAAACTTTACCCAATTTGTTAAACAATTTTTTTTTCCTGAATCATCAGTAATCTACAATTAAAATCGAGTATGTACTTCTGATAAAATTGCTAATTACGTATGAATATTTTGAACTTTGTTTTTAGTTATCAATTATTTTTTTATTTTTTATTCGTAAGAATCATTTCTTATTAAATAATATCAAAACAAAAAATTCTAAAAATATTAAGAAACAAAGCAACAGGTTGTAAATATAAATAAAATAATATTGAGTAGATAGGTTGGTAAAATGTTGATGAAATAAAAAATAAATTATAGTGATTTGAATAAGAGAGACATATAAATAATGTAACCTTTCAACTTATTCTAAGACTGAAAAGTCTTTTGCGAAATATTTCATCTCCAGGTTATTTTATAGTTAAAAATAATAAAATAACTTAGCTAACTTGTTTTAAAACTCAAATTGATCATGAATCATGATCACAGTCGAGAGAATCAAAAATATAGAAGAATAAAGAATTTATTTTACAAAAACCTCTGCCTCTATTTTTCTCATATGATCAATCGTTGTCGAGTTATTACGTAAAAAACAGTTTTTGATATCTTTCAGTCACAGTGAATGGCTCGAGGGTTACCGCACAAATGTCGAATACTTATATTTTTTTTCAGCGATCAATAATTGCGACCACATCACCTTGTGGAGAACCAAACTCCATACCGACAGAACTAATAAAAAATGGCAATCTACCGGGATTCACCTATTCTTATTCTAAATTTTTTTAACATATTTTATTGAAAATCTAATAAACCCTCATAGAAATATAATTAAGTAGTTATCGAGGTAGTTATACTACATAGTTTCATTCCACGAAAATTTTAATAAAATGTCGCCTCTTGATTGATTACTATTGTAAATATTGTCGATGCATTCACTTTCATTAATTTTAGTTTTTAATTTTCAATAAGTATAAAAATAATTGTTAATAACTTTTGTCACTATCAGAAAAAAAGGTAAACATTTAAAATTTATAACGATATTGTTTAAAAACAACAACATTGGACAAAAATGAATGTTATCGCACACATGGAAATAAGTGTACATACAATATTTACTGCTCCAAAACATCAGAAAAATAATCTCTATTGTTTATAAAAAAGAAAATGTATCTTATTGGTTGTCGTTAAAATGAAATTATTCCGAGGGTATAAGAAACGAGTTATCCGCGGAAATCCTTTGGGATCAGATCGCAGGAACACTCAACGCGAATAGGTTATTCAAGGTTGTAGTGAACCAAAAGCGATAAGAGATCCCAGAGGAAACCCTAGAAATATACACAGACGGATCCAAGACAGAGGGACACTGTGGAATGGGGGTGTACTGTCAGGAACTAGATATATCCTACGCGGCCGACATTGATGGCTTCGCCTCGGTTGTACAAACCGAAATTATGGCCATAATGACGGCAGCTAAATAATTAAGGAAGGTAATATAAGACGGAGAAGAATTCAGATATACTCAGACAGCAAAACTGCTCTAAGTACCTTTACCAAAATAGATGTAAGGTCTAAGACAGTATAAGAATGTCTGAGGGCACTTGATGAAGTAGGGAATGGAAATCGGGTGCACATTACGTGGGTTAAAGGCCACTTGAATATAGAAGGCAATAGAAGAGCCGACAGTCTTGCGAGGTTTGGGAAAGACTACAATCTTTCAAGGGCCCATCGGGACTAAAATTCAAGATAGATTGGGAAAAACACAAAGAAATGTGGCGACAAACAGAGGGAAATACAACCTCCAAAAAGGCTTGGGGGGAATCTAAACAGAGAAAAGTCAAACAGATTTTAAACCTTAACAGGCCTAATCTGCGAGTTTTCACTGGCATATGTATATGTACTTCTTCAGGAATCACGAGTTCCGGATAGGGAGGGCCGACACTGCGATTTGCAGGGACTGCGGTGAAGAACCGGAAACAATACCTCACGTGCTCTGTCAGTCCAACGGTTCGGACTAAAAGAGCAAGAATACTGAGTGATTACTTTTTGCAGGACCACGACGACCTGCAAAGATATAAGCCTAGAGAAATAATCATGGTCGTTAGTAGTACAGGTTAGCTCTTTGGGGAATTCTAGGCCCATCGGGTAGGGCAGTACAACGGGCCAACTGGCCTTAGTGCAAGGAAATCTTAGGATTTCCGACCTGCTACAAACTAACTTATCAACTAACTAAGGATTTAAGAGTTCCATTTCCAAAATAATTATTTAATATCCCAGTGATCTGAAGATGATCTGTTTATTATATTATATTAAGAATTAGTATGTAGTTGTAACAGAAAATTTGTCGCAGACCATAAGGATTTAACAATAAAATTTTATAAGGAAAAATTTATATAAATAAATTTTAATATTTTGAAAAAACATGACTCTTTCGGACGAGGATACTGATCCCGAGGTATTTTTCAGTGTACTGTATTTGATACTGAATATCGTCGGAAAAGCTATATTAAATTACATTTAAAAATATGATTTTCTGTATTTTGAATAAGCGTATTTCAGATACAAAATTCATTACATCATGGGAAATAAAAAAAAACCTAAATATAAAAATTAAAAGATTTTTGATAGTAGATACATGTAGTGTAGATATATGGGTAGTAGTAACGGGTAATCGACTAGTTACATTTAGCAACAATAATTTCGAAGGTTAATATCCTAAAACAAAATATACTAAATGTGTAAAAAAAACAAATTTTTTTTTTAATTACGTGTATAAAATTATAGGTTTTTTTTTGTTTACAAATCATACATAAATAATTAACCCGATTTTTTGATCGATGATGCTTCTTCATTGTTCATTGAAATTTTTTAATGTTTATGAAGATATACCTATGATTCATAGAAATATTTTATAATCTATAATCTATAAGTAGGTATCTATAAAAATATAGTAGGAATAGTTTGTAATTTACACATTAATTTTTGTTATTTTGATGGTGAAAGCTTTTTAATCAAAAATTGCTTCAATAAAAAAAAACTGGAAAGTATGATTATAATTTTATAATAAAAAAAAAAAGTAAGAAAGTAAGCTACAATGTAATTTTTTGAACGTTGAAGTATTTTTTTATTATTGGGACTGTCATTATTTAGCTTCAAGATTTCTTTTCTAGAAATATACATATATACTACATACCTATTCCATTTTTGAATTAAGCAGTTGGTACTGGTACAGGAAATTTAAATTTTTAAACATTTATTTTTAATATCTTCACATTTTTTTCGAATATTAGTATGTATTTCGAAAAAAAAAGCATTGATCATATCATAATGAAGTCTTAAGTTTCTCACAATGACATACATTATGATGATCTTTAAAAGCCGGTTTTTTGAAAAAATCGGATATCGTTTTTTTTTTATTTCAAAGATCTTTATAATTTTCGAGTCACAAATTATTCATTCTGTATTAGACTATCTAAAATGCTCGTACACAAAACCTCTATGATGACAGAACTACATAACACACATAACATACATAATATCATTGAGTAATAATATTTATAAGAGGGACAGAATTCATACAAGTAAATTTTTTTCAAAAATTATGACAATATTTTGAATGTATTGAGTAAAACGTTTTAACTCAAATGTGTTTATTCTTAATTTTATTTTTTTTTATATTGTATTAAGAATAAACACAATTTGAGTATGAAATTTTATTCAATACATTGAAAATATTGTCATCATTTTTGAGTTATTTGAAAATAAAATTCTGAAATTTACTTGTATGAATTCTGACCCTCTTATAAATATTATTACTCAATGATAATATGTAGACATAGTAAAAATTGAAAAAAATTGTATTTTTTTTTTACACGTGAGTAGTTTTAATAATGCGATTAAATAAAATAAATAAAATAGTTATGATATGAATGATTTGTTACATTGACCATTATATAAAATTAATGTCATTGACCATCAATGCACGACATTTTTAGTATATTTGTTTCTATTATTTCAAGCCTCAGTTATATATCAGTCATTATTATTTCGTGGTTTCTTTTTCCCATTTCCCTTCATATTTTTGTGTGTTTCTAATATATCTAGCAACCTGACATTTTTTTCATTTTTTCAAGTTATTCGTTAGACTTTCATTTTACATTTATTTTATAGGCTGATATTTGACCTAAGTTTTTGCATTTCAGATTTAAAAAAAAAATTTTTTTTTTGGGAGATATGACGATTCTTGTGGCAGAAGGCTTGGAAAATTTTGAAACTTCAAACTATCATCTCTCTGTTGTGAAATTTACAAGAATATTTTCATATATAATTTTAAGTAGGTATTCGTGCGGGCTTTCTTTGCAGGTGCTGGCAACTCGGTGTTGCCAGTTTAACCCATAGAGAAACCCTAAAAACACTGAAAAAACAAAAAATGGGTTTTTTCATTTGAATGTACTCCCTCAATTTTCAACCGATTTGATCACTATACCATTTTGGAAAGGTCTTCCAGACCACTTTAAAAAGCCACTTTCGCAGGTTGAAATTTTTTAATGTTTTAGAAGATAATTCACTTCTTAGAATTTCCCCATACAAAAAAATGACCATTTTTAGCCATTTTCAAAAAAGTTGTACTCCATCATCTTACGTACGATATTTTTCAAACTTCGCAGTCAAAAAGTACATATTTATACCTTTCCAAAGCCGCTTTCGCAGGTGAAATCGGTCCAGTACTTTCGGATTGGCGGCATTTTATATAAAACCAGTTTTGAAGTTTTTTGGATCGAGTTTTGCTCAGTTTTAGTGTTGTTTTTACTGTATATATTTTCGAGAACTGTTTTAAACAGCCTCCCCTTCCATTTAACTTTCATAGACATTGTCATATAAGCTTTGAAATTTTTTTTTTTAATGTTTCTTCCACATCAATTTCATTTTCTTTCCAATTTTCTTTTCTAAACTTATAACCTAAACTTTTTGCTATTGTAATTTGTTTTTTCAGTATTTAATCCTATATGATTTTACAATAATTTCTGAAAGGCATACAGCAAGTTCTATAAAATCGAGTATCTCCGAACAGGGCTGGACTGGGAATGAATTTAGGACCGGGAAATTCAAATTTTCTTTGTAAAAAAATTTTCTCACGCTTAAAAAAAAATTAAAAGAAAACATTATAATTTTAGACAACAGATTTTAGTACCGCCCTCCAGGAAACTCTTTCTAGCTTGTTAGGCCAGTCCAGCTCTGTCTCCGAATCATTCAAAATCTCACTCACGAGTTGTTTTGAGTCGATTTTACGTTTTTTAGTAGTAGATAATTGTTTTAAATTATTCGAACGTTTTATCCGTTCATTCACGTTCCAACATGCATTTCCTAAAAACATGTCCTCATAAATTTTGGTTTTTCAGTAATTTTTGTTATGGATTCGTTCTTTAAAATTGAGTTTTTGAATAATAACGGAAATTTTTTTTTTCGTAATTTTTTTAATTTGGCATACCTCTTTTATTTATTATTCGATTCTTAAATTTTTTTTTTTGTTGGAAAGGTCTTGAAACGACCTTTTTTTGGTTTCTTTTCTGTAGTACAAATGTTGCCCAAAAGGTGGAGTAATTTTAGTTAAATACACGAAATTGGTTAAAACGCCATCTATAGAATATTTTCAGGAACTAAAACTTTCTAAAAAAATGAAGGTAAACTCCTCCTGAATCAAAGTCTAGAACATCATGAAAGGCTATTTCGAAGTTTTCATACTCAAAAATGCTTAATTTCAAAGTAACCAAAAAGTAACGGTAAAACCTAAAAAAACCAAAATGGCGGAAAACTTGTTGAACAAACATAATTTCTAATACCACTTTCTACCACTTTCAAGAATAAAAATCCAATTTTTGCAAAAACGCGTTTTTGTCAGGTTGCTAAATATCGCCTGCTCAGAAATGAAACAACGTATAATGAAAAGTATAGTTTCGAGTAATTTGAATTTAAAGATTTGAAAGTTAAAAAAAACGTATGAAAAAATATCAAGTAGCGTACAATTTTCATCTAAAAAACACATTTTAATCAACATTAAGAATATTGCAAAGTAGTTGTACTTATAAAATCGAGTACGACGAATCGAATGGTGCTATAGTCAAATAATGACGTATAAATGTCATACGTTGTTTCATTTCTGAGCAGACGATATATCCTATCTAGTAATGCTAAAAACTATATTATGTCTGGTAGCTTCTATAAATTTTTTTTATAGAAAAAGTACTGCAGTAGGTATGCTAATTTGTTCTATATAAAATTATATAAAATATCGAACCCTTCAGAAAATAGCTCAAAATTATATAAGGTAAATAGCGCATTACTTTAAATATTCAAAAGCAAAATAATTATATTTAATTTTATGTAAAAAGTACTTAAATTATTTTTTTAATTAAAATTGTAATTATAATTTTAGTACTTACTACTTAATTAAATAAAAAATACTGACAGGTTTATATAGAATTTTATTTGATTGAAATGGAAAACTACCTATAAAAATTTAAAAGGGATTGAAATTTTTATGGCATAATCTATAATGAATTAAATTTCTTTCATTCATGAAATAAAAAAACATATAATACCTGGAAAACATAAGTCTATTTATTACTGAAATCGATCACATTCGTAATTTTTTTTTATATTGTTTTAATTGAAGTTGATTTTGTCTTGCTTGGTGTCACGGAAGCGACGACGATATATCATGGAGAGAAGCGATGACAATTTGCCAGGGTCCAAGATTAAAAATATGTATGGAAAAAAATAAACATAAATATTTGCAAGAATAAATTTTTATTTTCAACTTTTTGGGCTACTTTTAAAAAATCATCTTCTGTTATTAATTTTTTTTTTTTACTTATATTTTTTTTATTAATTGAACTAGAGTTGGTTAACTTAAAATTTACTCGTTTGTTGGGTTGTTGTTTACAGGGTTGTTTTACAAGCCTTTCAACCTGGTTATATTGTGCTGGAACATCAGTTGAATAAACATTCAACTCATATAACATTAAATCTTAATTTTTTCAACCAAATCATTATTGATTTCTATAAAATAAAAGTTATTTGTTTATTTTTGCCTTTATCTTTTTTTAAATTTGCTTGTGCGATGTTTTTAAATTTATAAAAACAATTTTGTTTATGAAAACAAATTAATAAAAATCAAAATAAAATAATGTTTTTTTTAACATGAAGATTACAGTTGTTTATCGAAATCAGATTATAGGAAATCATATATACATATGCATATCGAGATATATATATATATATATATATATATATATATATATATATATATATATATATATATATATATATAAATATCTGAATAAAATAAAATGAACTTAATATAAATAGTATATACGTAAATTTTTTTTTAATGTTTTTATTAATTACAAAACTATAGTTTGCACTCAAAAAAGAATATGGTTTAAGTATTTCTGCGTATACACAAATATCAAAAACTCGAGGAAAACTTTGAAGCTTTTATAAGTATTAAAATTTTAATGTTATGGCTACTTGAAATCTCATTTTCAATTAATAAACACTTGAATTTTGATTAGTATGTATTATGGTATTATTATAAGTAGACTTTATGGTTTTTGCTTTTTTAAATTACGACACCTTAATTTAATAAGAGATCTTTGACCGTTAAAAGCTTAACTATTTACGCTTATCTTATTCAATGCAAGCCATTCAATAAATAATTAATACTTAAAATCACATTATTCTTAGAAAAAAATATAAATATTATTGCAGGGCAAAAATAATAAATTGATAAATTGAATTTGAAATATAACTTTGATAAATTGTTGTGGAAGTGTTGTCGGTTTGAACACAGATTAATTTTCTTTTGTTTAAAATCACTAACCTTTGCACTGCAAATTTGGTTTTTTTTTATTTAGATTGTTCTATTTTGATTGAAAGTAGAATTTCTAGATAACTTTCTAGAATTTAAGCAAAACTAGGTTTAAAATATAGTGTCATCCCTATTTCAATTTGAAAATCTTTATGTTATTGTTTATATTTTTACATAAATAAGTAAATTTATTTGAATAAGTAAATACTTTTGAAACATATTTTCCCATCGAAAACAAAACGATCTTCAAGTTTTTTATAATTCACTCAATTGATATTTTTATTTTTAGAACTTTATTTCCGAATATTTGTTTATTATGCAGTCAATTTTTTACTTAAAAATTATTAGAGTTTAAAATAAACGATAATTTATGAACGATAACAATTAAATCTACTTTTTTTTGTATCAAGTGGTGAAGTTTTTTTTACGTAAATTAGCAACAACTGTAGTTCGAAAACTTGAAAAAAAATAAACTGACTCACTTAGTACCTATTACATTTAGGGTTTATTATTAAAAACGAACTTTGAAAAAAGATTTATAAAAATTAATTTTTTTTATTGATATGATAAAAAATGTTATTTTGTGCCGAGATTATAATTATTAAAACGGATTTATAATATTATATTTATTTATTTTAGGTTATTCCTTTTTGGTAACATGGGTAACAGCTTTTACAATGGTGGTGGTACACGAGCGAGTTCCAGATATGAAAAAGTATCCTCCATTACCAGATATATTTTTAGATAGTAAGTCTTTCTTTTTTTTTCTGAAGTATTTATAATTTAACTAGAATTAATCACATTATTTTTAATTCAGATGTTCCTCATATTCCATGGGCTTTTCATATGTGCGAAATAACGGGTAATTATCTTTCTTATACATATTGTAAAAATATTTGCTAATTAAGAATCTGACCCTTCAACCTGACAATGATGAATGACAAGTACGATCGAAATTGACACTAATATAAAAAACTTTCTTCGCTATTATACTTAGCACTGCAGTTCGAAGTTAGCTCTTGGTTCAACATAATTTTCCTTTTATTGTCATTTACAGTTAATACTCGACGTTATCTTAGTTAGGTTATTAAGATTTTCAGATTTTAATATCACAAAGTAGATTTCAAATCATGCAGATTAGTAAGATAATGACAAACATTATGTTCATGCAAATGCAATTAATACAAATAATCGTTATGCAAAAGAATTTATGACTGATTATTATTTTCAGGAACATTACTTTTCACAATTTGGGCTTCAGTATGTATTTTTCACAAATATAGAATGGTATTATTGCGAAGATTTTTTGGCATAGCCGGTACAGTTTTTCTTCTACGCTGTGTCACTATGTTAATTACATCTCTGAGTGTTCCGGGTACTCATTTGCAATGTAATCCAAATGATTATAAGGTGGATGATTCGAAGTAAGTGTATCGCAATTATGGACTAAATGAATAAAAAATCAAATATCATTATCTTATTTTCTGAAAATTGATTGATTTTTTTTGTCTAAATCTTCAAAGTAATATTTTTAAAGTTTAATAGTGGTAGAAAAAAAATAAAACTTAATTAAATAGAAATATTAGAATATCAATAAATTTTTTATCTTATAAAATATTTTCATTGCAGTTTAACCATAAGTCAAGCGATAGAATTACGAGTATCACGAGCTTATACTATATGGAGTGGTCTTGGAATGAGCATTCAAGGAGTTAGAACTTGTGGAGACTATATGTTTTCTGGACATACAGTAGCGTTAACTTTATTGAATTTCTTTATAACAGAATGTAAATAACAATTTAAGAAAAATCCTAATTATTTATTGTTCAATTTGTCTAAATCAATTTTTAGATACTCCTAGAAATTTTTATTTTCTTCACACCATGACCTGGTTATTAAATATGTTTGGAATATTTTTCATTTTGGCGGCACACGAACATTACAGCATAGATGTTTTTGTAGCTTTTTATATAACATCGAGATTATTTTTATATTATCATACATTAGCAAACAATCAGGTAAATACCAATAATTTTTTTTACTTATATTTGTTATTATTTCTTTAATGCTTTTTTAGGCTTTAATGTCTCATGATTCAAATAGAACCAGAATTTGGTTCCCAATGTTCTCTTATTTTGAAAGCTCTGTTGATGGAATTATACCAAATGAATATGATAATATACCAGAAAAACTTATAGAATTAATTATTTGCCTGAAAGACTCAATTATGTTAACAGCAAGAAGATTTTGGATAGAATCAGAACATTTAAAACCAAAGACATTGTTAAATTCATTTAATGCATTAAATGTAAATAATAGTGAAACAATTGATAATAATTTATCGACTTCCACAATAAATGACGTTACAACATCTTCCAATTCTCAAATACCAATAATTGATCAAATTATTTCAACTTCCAATAAATTAGAAAAAATTAAAACAAATATAATAAATGATGATGAATTAAAAAATCGTTTTGAACATAAATTTAAATATAAAATAAATGAAAATTTATTAAAAAATAATACAATTAGTAATGAAAATAAAAAATTAGATAATGATGATAGTATTAAAAATGTAATGGTAGAGAAAAAGCATAAATAAGTTTTCATCTTTTGGAATCATGTATATTTATATATTAGACGAAAAAAACTTACTGGAACAACATTGAGTTTCCATTGTAAATATAAGTCTCCGAATAAAAAAAATGTCAATACATTAAAATTTCCTCATTAAGTTTCATTATTTTAAGTATTACATGGCTTGCAACAAAATGGGATAAATTTACAAATTAACGATTTAATAGATTTTAAACGATAATGTGTAAACTGTACGTTTATTTGATTTCATGATCAGTTTAAATTTATATTTAATATTTTCAATGGAAATTGGTAATTTGTTTTTTTTTTTAAGCCAGAGACATAATTTTATTAGCTTTCCATCATTTCTTGTGATTATTTAATTTTTAGGGCCTTTTGGTTTAATTTAATATACGTTTATAAATAATTGACAAGATCTGACAGCTGTTTAAAAATAAACTATGTATTGTTAAAATAAATTTATTTGTAAGGTTTTTTAAAAATTTTATTGACCATTTTTATACTAAACTTTTTTCGATAACTAAAAGCACATTAAATAATAAAATACTAATAATAATTATTAAATCAACCATTATTGGATCCTTGATTATAGCGAAATACGATAACTATTCTTAATTCGATGACGTTAGTGTTTCACTATCCTATTTTCAAATTTCAATGATTTACACCATTTTTGGACCACCTTAAAAGACTTGAATTTTTTGTTTTGATTGACTTTTTAAAACCAAATTTAATTTTATATTTTTAAGAGAAATATGATATTAATACACAAAAACATATTGTTTTTTTAAGTAAATATTCAATTTTTATCGCGCATTCCAAATAATTTATATTCTGCGTTAAAATACAAAATAAAAGGAATGTGTTAATGCGATGATGTAGTTTTAGAACAATTTTTATGTTAAAAATTATTTTTTAACCCTGAATTAACAAGAGAATTCTTTTTGACTTTGCGAAAATTTTTCCCTAATAATTCCGAGCCTTATAGACGAAAACTAATCAAACTAAAAGAAATAAAATAAATTTTGCAAAAAAATAATTTCTGTATTTCCCTATTAAAAACCTATTTTTTTTTTTTAATATTTTGTTTTTAAAAGAAATCTGATTAGTTATCAACAATATTATTTCTTTTGTTTGTTTATAAATCCAGGTCTTCGAATACAAAATAATTAGTAAAAAAAAATTTTTTTAAATTAATTTTTCTACTTATTGATATTAAATATTAACTAATTATTCGGAATTGTTTTTGAAAAATATAATTACAAATTTAAAATTTGATACAGTTAAAATTATTTATTAAGAATTTTTTTATTACATAATGTACTGTTAAGGAAGCTTAGAATATTGTTCATTATTTATTTTCGCACAAAATAAAAAAAACACTAAGTAAAAAAGTTATTGAATCTAAAAATATACGGAATATTTTTTTTATTTACTTTTATTGATTTCAGTTTAAGGATTGGGATGGATTTGTTTAAAATGTTTAAAAATTTATGTCATGTTTCGGGAGGAATCATAATTCTAACAACAGATTGGAAGATCGGCAGTGAATAATGGAAAAATTATGGTTGCGGTATTTCAGATTTACATAGGAGAGCATTTGAAATTGTTAATCGCTCAATTTAAAAGAAATTAAATGAAATGATGGGCATTAAATAAGAGTCTATCAAATTAGATTTATCAGAAGGAATGAAGTCGAAAGTCAATGTAGCTTCCGAAACTATTGATCTAGTATTGGTTGTTTTTAAAGTTACAATTCTTATATTATATTTAATAAACAATAAATGTAAGAGGCTGTATCCCTACCTGAAATTGAACACCGACCTAAACCTGAACACCGATTGGTTCAAAATGAAAAAAACTTAAGTCGAAGGTAGATATAGAATTATAATACAAAGAATATGACATTGATTGAAAACGATATTTTAATAATGGTGTGAATGAAATGTTTTGATAATAAGAAGTTGGAAATTGTTATAGAAATGAAATATTTCAGAGTAATAGTTGATTTATTGGACTTAAAATCGCATTATAGATTGATTACAGATTACGTACATTGCAAAAATATATATTATTTCGAATTAGAAGGAACTTATCTAATGTTTTTATATGTTAAATTATTCTATGCTTTATAATTTTATAAAAAAAAAAAAATGAAGTTAAGTTAAATAACTCTATTATAAAGCTGTATTAAGCAAATGGTGAAAAGGTAACAAATGTATTGTGGAGTATTCTGAGTGTGGTTATTCGTTCAAAAGGCTTAAATTCTTCAACGTATTCGTAAAAAAATTTATTATGAAGTTTTAGTCATAAACTTATTTATATTTTTTTCAATCTCTGTATGTATATTTCTTATTGAATTTATAAAAATGATAATAATAATTACTTATATATTGCTTATGCTGGCCATACACGGTCCAACTTGGTTGTACAACAAGTTGACAACGTAGTAAATTGTATCGTGTGTGGGCAAGTTGACAACTTGTTGGAAGTTGGTTGGCAAAAAATATAAACATTTTAATATTAAGTTGTATCGTGTGTGTCAAAACGTACAACTTGTTGTCAACATGTTGTACAATCAAGTTGGACCGTGTATGGCCATCATTAATAATACTTAATTTTAAAACTACAATTTTATATTGATAAATATCACAAATAGAAAACTTTTATTACGGTTTTACAAATTTTAATTATTGTTTTACAATATTTTATTTATTTTTTATTGTTGTACAATTTTATTTTTTATTATTTTTTCACAATATATTTGGATTGTCATCTAAAGCTAATACCATAACGTTTTGTAACACTTGGACTGTGAATAGATGCCACCGATAATAATAAAGGAATATCATTTTCAGTTAAGTTTAATGAATTTGTAACAGTATTAAGAGTACAAAATTCGGTTGTTAGAAGAAATGATGCCAATGCTTCTGAATGAATATACAATTCTTGTAATTTCAATTCTATGAATGATAAGCACTAAACAAATAAAAAATGTAACGTATTTTTATTTTTTAAAATTAAAATTAACGTACTTCATAAGCTGAAAACCCGCAGTTACTAATTGTACACAATGTTTCTAACATTTGCGAGACAAGTTGAGACATGCCAACGGGACAACAATTTGCTGATATAAATGGCAGCATATTAGTTTGTGATGATATTATTTTGACTTCCCAACTCTGCATATCAGCTAAAATTGCAATATTTTCAGTTGGAAGCGATATAAGTGATGCACAATGTGATGATATTGTCAAATCATTTTTTAAATTAGTTTCCCATGTATTTGGTGATTTCGTTGTACCCTAAAAATAAAAAGTAAACATAATGCAATGAATCGAACACAATTTATTTGGTGAATTAAATGAATTTTACCTGTAATACCATGTCTGGAATGTAATGATCATTAACTCCTAGGAGAAGTGATGGAATGAAACCGGTTGTATCATTTGCATTTAAAATCTGATTATTATTTGCATCAGCTACTTCAGGTAGTGGCAATTGGGTTAAATTTAAGTCACATTTTTTGATGTTGAGATTTTTAGAATTTTGGAATATTTTTTTCAAATTCATTCCTCGTTGACTGATTGGCTTCTTTTCTTTTTCAGAAATTTTCGGTAAATAAGATGTACTACTCTTTAGTTTATTAAAATTTAATTTTGAATCTTCTGAATTTGAATTTGATGTTTCGAATTCTAGTTCAGTGGCATTAGATGGAGTTTGATAAAGTTTATTTGAATTTGCCATGCAATATTCACAGTTTTCATCAATTGATTTTGATTTTTCTAATGTTGCTGTTTTGAAGAGTCCTTCTTCTTGAAATATTTTACTAGAACAAGGAATTAATTTAGATTTTTCACTTTGAAATTCATCAAAGAGATCTATATTTTTGTTTTTCATATAATTTGTTGCAATTTTTGGATATTCTTCAAAATTAAATTTAACACCGGAATGTTTTTTATGGCAATGATGATGCTGGAATTTACTTTTTTTTTCTGTTGTTATTTCATCGCTATTTAAGTTCGTATCTTCGGTAGACAAGCTTACAATATCATCAGTACTTTTTTTTAAGTTGACTAAAGTATCATTATCTCCTAAAACAAACACAACATTTTTTAGGTTTTCTCCAATTTGGACGGATTCTTTTTCATTTTTATTCAAATTTCTTTTACTGAAAGTTTCTTCTGATTTGATTTCGTTAATATGAGTTGTTGAGTTAACATTTAAAGTTTCTAAATCCTTATGGCAAGAATATTGATATTTATGATCAAAATAAGAGGGATTTTTCGAAACCTCAGATATAATATTGTTATTATTTTCAGTGAAATTATTTGTTTGCTTCCCTGATTTTTCATTTGAAACTTTAACCCCCATTTGAATATGATTCCACTTAGGTTTTAAACTTAAAAAAATATTTTTAGCGAAATTTATATTTGATGCTTGCTTTGCAACATTATTAATTTCAATTGCTTCAGTAACATCATCATTTGTTAAAATCTCATTACTGATATTTTTAACAACTGGGAATTCAATATTATCTGGCGTTGTTAATGTTAATTTTATAGCTGAATCTATTTCATTAAGGTTTTTATTGAATGTTTTATTTTTTACTAAGCCCAGTCGTTTTTTTGGTGACAGTGCTTCAGTTGAAAACTGACTATAGTTATTTGATAATATTTTAGTTAACTCATTTTCATTAAAAAGTTCTGTTTTATGGCATCGTTTAACTTGAGCGCAACGAATGAAATATGTCAAAATGTATAATAATTTTTCAATCAAATTAGCTTCTTTGCCGTAAATAATTGTACGAGCAATTTTTGTTGGATTACCGATTGCACCAAATAAATCACCAATTTGAGCCCATAATGGATTATATGGAAATCGTGATGAAATTTCTTTGAATTTTTCTTTATAAGGAATTTTTTTTGATGTAATAGTTGAAACCCAACCCAAATGATGAGTTAAAATTGCGGTGAGAATTGTGCTTATAAAGCTGAAAATAAAAAACAAAAATTCAACAAAGTCCAAAAAAATAAAAATAAATTGGTATTAATTAAATATTTTATGTTCGTTTTTAACTGTATATGAATAATTACATACACCTCTTGATAACATTCTTGCAAATGCATCAGAAAAAAAATAAACATTAAGATAAAACAAAAAAAAATAAAAATATTATCAGATGGATATTTGAAACCTACAAATTAGTATCTTTTGTATCGGCATTTTTTAACAACCAACAAAGTTCTTTAATAAAATTTTCAGCAATTTTCTTTGAATTATTATTTTGTTCTTGGAAATTCAAATTTAACCATACAGGATCAGGTAATCGTGGTGCTGTAAATAAATCTAATATAAATTGAGTTGTACTTTGACAAGCATCCAACATAATCTACAATAAAAAAATATATTAGAAATAAATCTTCTAATTTGGATTATATTATTAAGTTTGCCCATTAACATTTACCTTCATAAATTTGTTTTTATTCAAATAGGCAGTTTCAGCTGAAAATCTTAATCTACATAGCATTGTTTCTATCAAAGCAATATGTTCACAGAAAAATTGCTCCATTTCTTTTTCACATGAATCAGAAATTGTTATGCAAACTGCTAAGCCTAATTTAGCTCTTCGAGAATTTTTAGCTTTACTGTTTCCCTAAAAAATATAAAAAAAATCTTATTTTCACGTGAAATAAATTATAAATATTTAAACAAAAAGCGAATAATATTTAATCACAGTGAAACATTTTATTACCAACAAATATTTATGCATGTATTCTTCATTTCAATAACTAATTAACTGCTTTATTTTTCTCTCCTTAAAATTTTTATAATTTCTTTCTTGCTTACCACTTGTAATAGGGCTTCTCCACTGTTCGATTTGAAAGGCCTGATCATTTCTGGGTTACTTCTACTTTCGCATGAATCACTTGGCATACGTCTACTTCCAACACACTCATCACTACCACCTCCTGTGGTTGTAGGATAATTATCACCAATGAAACCAATAAAATCACTACTTGAACTATGGTTTTCAAATGATATTAAATAATTACGTTTAATTCTACGCTGAATAGAACTATCACTTGATTTTTCAGAGTTAAGTCCCGAAAATGATTGAGATGAAAAGCCAAAAGAGCCTGTAGCTGAGTCTAAACTTAATTTACGCAAACTGTCAATTTGATCACTTGTGCTTGTGCTTGTAGAATACTGATTTAATGATTGCTGCCATTGACTATAACCAGAATCTGATTCAGTTTTACTTAAAGCAACATCAGTTAATTCTACTGAATTTGTCATTCCAGTTGTGTTTAATAATTTGGAGAAAGAACTAATTGAATAACCTTCAAAAGAACTTGTCTCACTAGAAATTGAACTTCGCTGAAATGACCTTGACTTTATTGGCTCACCCATACTGCTACTGTAAGTATAATGTTGGTGAACTTTACTAGTGAGAACAGGCGATAGAAAAACTTGTGAACATAATATTCTAGATGGTGATTCTAACCAGTGAACTTTTAATGAAGTACCACGAAAAGACATTGCTAATGCTCCAAATATCATTTCACCTAAACTTGATATATCTTTGAATTTCGAATTTGCATGCCTGTAACCATATTCATTTGTTATTTCAATAAATTCTGTTTTTTTGTCCGAAAATTTACAATTCATTTTAATTGGCTTTTTTTCATAACTGTGTTGATTTTCATTTAAATTTGATGCTGAAATTACTTCAATTGCATTTGAATCGAATAACAATTTTCGACCTCTTGAATCACATTCTCGATATAATAAAATTCGAACTTGTTTTGATTCGAAAGGAAATTGACTAAAACGAAAACGAAAAAAAAATGGTTAAAATTTAATTAGATCTTATTTTTTTTTGTAAAATGTCTTAGTTACTGACTTATAAACTAAAATATATTCCTAAACTGTAATATTATTATTATTTATTTTATTGTAAACGGAATTTTTTTTTTTAACTATATTATTATATTTTAGTACCTACTGAGCTTAATCTAAGCTGAAATAAATAAATAAATTAGAAATTTCGAGAGTTGAATGGGTTCTCGCAGGGATACGTGTGTTATAACTCACAAAAAAAAAAGAATGAAATTCTTCCAAAAGTTCATTAATCAAGTGAAAAATTTAAATAAATAAAAACATATCAAAAGCATAATAGTTATTATTATCTATCAACTTATAGAACATTTATTATGTAGGTCTATGCTTACACTTACAATTAACATACAAAAATTTTTCTCAGAAGATAAAGAAAATATAAATCATTATTTTATTGTTTGATTGGTGTGAGCTTATAAAGAAATCACAAGTTTTTTTTTAAAAAAATCATCATTTTTTTTCATCGAATAAATATTTACTTAACGTGATGCCATCACCATTCATTCAACATCATAAAACGAAGTCACATGCAAACTACAGTGCGAAATTTAATGTTAGTTTTTTTTTTTTTTTTGTAATTAATTAAATTAAAATGCTCTACATATACTATATTATTCTTTTAGATTAAGTTATGATGAATTAGATATACAAAAAAGTCATCTTTTGTACAGAGATGTATCTTTTTTAATTTAAAGAAATTTAAAATATTACGTTAGAAAAGACAGACAGTCTGTGATAGTTTATGTACATTCAATGTGATATTAAATAAGTCTTGTGGTCTTTCTCACTTTAGTGTCAGACAATGACCACGTCTTCTGAACAGATATGTTTTTCATATTATTCTCTTCAATTGATATAAAAATTATTTACTGTTTAATTTTTTTTTAATAAGTTTTGGGGGCATTGGTTATGATGAATTTTTAAAATTTTTTTTACATGATATAAACTAACAAAAATTTGTAACATTTAGTATCTTCAAGACTTTAGATTGAAGATGTCAAGAGATTCTTCAATACTGTGTGAAATTTTAATTTAGCTTTCACTTAGTAGTATCCTAAAATCTCAAAATATTTAAGTCAAGGCCTACAATGTCTTTTGTTTAATTTAAATTAAATTTCATGATTTAAGATGAAAATTAAGTTGGAAAATTAACTTTTAATCAAAAGCTATAAGGCGAAATTATTGTGAAATGCAGCTTACTATGCTATTATTTGAATAATTATTGTGATCTAAGAATAAATGGTAATAAGGTTGAGTTTTAATCAATAATTCTTAAGGCAAAATAAACTTGTTTAAGATCATATTCAATACTTGATTTTTCACTTAATTTTATTAAACCTTTTTTTTTTTTAATTATGATAAAAAAAAAAGAATAAAAATAGACCAAAAAATGTTTATAAATAAAAGCACGTGATGATCAAAAAATATTTTTTCTTTTTTATTTTTGGACTCAATAACATTATTTTAATTATATATTCAGTTGTTTATAAAATTAATTAAATTGCATGAGAAAACTCTTATGAGCTTTAATTTTTTTTCTAAAATAAACAAAAAAAATTTGTTCAACTCAACAAAAATAAATATTGGAAAAAATAAACTCCTTAAATTTCATTTTCTGGGTAGTCTTTTGAAATTCCCAGACTTTTTTAAGTTTCTGTTAATTTTTTTTGTAAATATTTCTATAAAAATGTTGAGGCCTATGTTCTGAAATTTTAGGAAACATTGAGTTAATAAAGATATTCCACTTAGTTTCTGGAATTACTTGTACCGTGATAGTAATCAATCAGCTGAAGTTTACGTTCAGTCAAATATTTTCTATGGAAACTAAGTAATAAAATATGGAAAATTTAATTAGCAGAATTTTTCTTGAAGGTACATTGAAAAAAAAATTTCCATTCGTTTTTCGATAGAAATAGATTTATACATAATATTCATAACTATTCGAAATACCCGGCTTCGCACGGTTCCCGAACTTATATTAATATCAAAACACTTTAATCCAGATTTTGTGCACTAAAAAAACAGAATTTCAAAATTTGTTAAATAGCCACTTCCCCGGTGCCTTAACACATCCAGTCTTCTAAATAGTCGATTCGGGTCCAACGCTGTAATATTTTATCGGAATATACCTAAATTGCAAAACGGCTTCTAAGATAGCCCCCCGTCGGTGGCTCGGATCAAAATGTTCTAGTACCCTATAACCAACCATCTCGGGTCTCTAGGCTCCCCCAATTGAGCCCTGGGACAACGGTTGGGGGCCTTTCAACATTTTATCAGTTTTTTAAATAGGCTTTTCGGGTCCAACGCTTCAACATTTTATCGGAATACAAATACCTAAATTGCAAAATCGGCTTCTAAGGGTTCGGATCAAATTTTCTAGTACCCTATAACCATCTCGGGTTCCAATGATACTTAAGTTCAAAATTTCAGCCAAATGGGTCCAGCGGTTTAGGCGTGATTGAGAACAGAGAAACAGAGAAACAGAGAATTTTCATTTTTATATATATTTATATATAAGAAAAAGATAATTGGATAGAAAGTAATCTACTATAAATTATTATTTTAGCGTATTACCATTGAGTAATAATATTTATAAGAGGAGAAGAATTCATTTCATACAAGTAAATTTCAGAATTTTTTTTTTCAAAAATGATGACAATATTATCAATGTATTGAATAAAAATTTCACACTCAAATGTTTATTCTAAATACAATAGTATTAATAACAATAATAAAATTAAGAATAAACACATTTGAGTTATGTTTGAGTTAAAACATTTTACTCAATACATTGAAAATATTGTCATAATTTTTGAGTTATTTAGAAAAAAATCTACTTGTATGAATTCTGTCCCTCTTATAAATATTATTAATCAATGATATTACTTATGTCAAGAACATTGTAAAATATTAAAGAAAACTTTTAGTCGGAAGTAAAAAATAATTTTAAAAGGTAGTATATTCAATGGAATTTAATTATGTTTTAAAAACGAACACCTACAATAACATCCTACAAAATAATATACAGTCAAAACTCGTTTTACCGGGGTCCTATTATTCGGAAACTCTATTATCCGGCGAAATTTCACTATTACACTGTAACTGCTAATTTTCAAATTCTTATTGATTTTTTTTTTTAATGTTTGAATTATCCGGGTTCTGTTTTTGGAACCGGGCTGCACGGATAAAAGAGTTTTGACTGTGTGTATATTCAATGGAATTTAATTATGTTTTAAAAACAAACACCTACAATAACATCCTACAAAATAATAATAATAAAAATAATTTTGAGAAAAAAATTAATTAATGAAATTAATAAATGCAATATATATTAAATACAAACATATAATATATGCAGTAAAGAAATTTTGCATATATGTAATGTATATTAAAGTACATAAGTAAGTTTTTACATAAGAATTTCATTTAATTTTTTTTTTTAGTTATTTTTCTACAAAGAGAAGTCTAATGAATGAAAATATTTTAGTCATTTTAAATAAATACGTTATATACTTAATTTTTTTTTTTTTTTGTGTGGTTTATGAAATTGTCGTCACATGATCCATTCATTAATTATTTTCTTTTCTTTTTTTATTTTATTTGTAAGCAAAATATTAAAATGTTATAATTTAATTAGAATTATCAATATACTTAATAGTAATTTTAATAAAATATAACATTTATTAAAAAAAAATATGCGCATCTTTTAATTGAGACTACGAGTTATCTAAAAAATAAATATGTAGGTAATATATTGTCATTGTTTACGTATTAAGTTTGTTTAATTATTATAAGTTTGAAATTTATGATCAACTATTTTTTTTTCTTGTTTCTTTAAAATAAAACTTAATAATAAAGTAATTATGTTGTGATCATTTAAATAATTTTGTTTCAAACAATTTAAAAAAAACCCCATAGCTGAGCAACATGAACAAATTTTTGTGAGAAAAAGAAATAGAATGAAATTAGAAGAATCCAAATTTAATACTTATTTATTATTTCCCAGTTAAATATAATTACATTGATAAAATTAAATATAATTTAGGTAATTTCTTTAAAACAAGACAGAAATTTGTCCTCCATAATAATATAACTAATTTTTGGATCCGATTAAAAATAAATTATTTGAATATTAAAAAAATTATTAGAAAAAAGAAAATATTATTAATATATATTTTTTAGTTTTATAGCTTTGGCTAACATAATAACATCTCCACATTAACATTAGGTAAATAAACAAATTCAAATCAATAGTATAATAAACATCCAACACAAATAAATAAATTTTCTAGTCATATTTGTAATGAATATTATTATTATTAAAAAAAAAAAAAAAAAACAAATAAAATTAATCTTTAAACTTACCAAAAATTACTTGGTTTTAAAGATGAATTTGTTTTTTTTTTACATGATGAAGGGAAAAATAATCTATTAAATAATGCCATTGTATAATTTTCAATTATAATTATTTCTATTTATGATTTAATTAAAAAAAAAATAAATAAATAAAATAAAATAAAACTATTACATAAATCCATAATTGGTGTATAATTAAAAAAAAAAAATTTATTTTATTAATTTTTAATATATAACGTTTTTCTAATTTTTCGGAAGAAAAATATTTTTTAACTAAAATTTTTTTTTTTTATAAGTAAGTGCTATGTGTAATTATTAATTTTTTATAACGAGTTCATATTAAAAATAATACGCATAGCTAAAAAAAAAAATTATTTCCAATTTTTTTTTTTTTTTTTTATTATTTATTTATTATTGCAGGATTCTGAATAATAATAAAAATATAAATTTCTTATTAAAAATTTTATCGCGAAAAATTATTTTTTGATTTCTTTCAACTTTAAGATAAAATCATCAACTAAAAAGCTTTTCAATTTTATTTTCTCTTTTTCAGCGAATTTTGTACATATGGAATAACGAAAAAAAAAAAAAATAAATAAATAAAGAAAAGAAGACACACAATAATTATATACAAAAATAAAATTTGCAAATTGTTTTAAAAATAAAAAAGAAAATAAATATTCAGACATAATGTACATTTAAAAAAATTTAATAAACCTTCAGCCGATCTATCGTTGAAATATATTTGGAAATTTTCATAAATCATAATTTCAATGAGATTTTTGTGATTAGAACTATTTATGTAAAAAAGTATGTACATAAATAAGTTTATGACGATTCTTGTTTGTAAACTACAAAAAACAGACGAAGCCAGTGTTTATATAAAAAAAAATAAAATTCTTTTTTATATGCTTGAATCTTATTATTTTTCAAATTAGCACACGATCGTAATTATTTTAGCTTCATATGTTCTTTTACTAGAGGTTTTTGACCAACATTTTTATAAATATTTTTTTTCCTTGATACGTATGTACATAATGTATTTTAAAAAAAGATATTTACATAAAATTGTTTGTTTTTATTTTGTATTTTATCAACACTATTTCATTTCTATGACGTCAGTGATAATACGTTCGAATAAATTTGTGAAAATTTGAAAATTGAAAAGCAATGAAAATGTAATTATAATTTTAAATACCTATTAATAATAGTTACTCAATGAAAATGTGCAGAGAAAATATTTGACCCTTTAATAATCAAGAAAGGTTGGTAAGTATTAGAAAAAATGTTTTCTTTGAACTCAATAATCGATATTTTTGAAACTCAGAACCCGTGCCAGTTTATTTTACTGACTAATTGAGATACCTTAGTTATGGTATAGGTACGTATGGTTGGTAAATAAAAAATTTAAATTTCCGAAATGTTGACTGTGAATTTTTATTCTTCTATCGTCTGCCAATAATGATCAAAGGCTCTGTAACAGATATAACTAACTACATATACATACCTGCGAGCTGTGCGGCTACGACTTGCTTGGCATGTATCTATAATTTTTTGTTCATGTATTAGGTAGGTATTTTTTGAATTTGCATTTTTTTTTGGAATGAATTTTCTTCATTTAAGTATACTTACTTTAAGGTATTAGATACCTATCTATCTAATTTTAATTTGGAATTGAAAAATTAACAAGAAAATATAAATTTGTCAAATGCCAAAATTTACTTTTCTTATTTAAGTTTGTAGGTAGAGTCATTAATGCTGTTTCTATGATCGGGTTGAAATAGAATTGAGTTTTCGTTAAGTTGATTTCGATGTGGCTAAAACTTGAAGGGCGGTAGAGGTGGTGATCAAACCAGCAAAATCCAATGGGACATCAAAATGTCCAGAACATTAAATTGTTAATGTCCGAACATTTTTTTTTATCTTAGGAATTTGGTCTGTAGTCAAGAAATTGATTTGCGCCAGCCGCAAATCCCACTGACCAACGCCCGCCGCCCGCCCGCCGCCCCCCACAACCCCTCTCGTTCTAGTAAACCCCTTTATCCTTTTTGAAAAAATAGGGCCACTCGGTCAAAAAAAAAAATTTCCTATACAAAAATGTATGAAAATTTTGGGGGGCATAGCTCCGAAACGAGGCCTTGGCGTAACTGCAGTTTACGTGACCCACTCAGAATCGGTTGAAACTTGGAGGGAGGGTAGAGGCGGTGCCCAAACTTCCAAAACTGAAATCAGTTCTTGGGGCAAAGGCCCCGTTTTGGAGATAGGGCCCCCCCAAAGTTTTCATACATTTTGTATGGGAAATTTTTTTTTTTGCCCGATTGGCCCAATTTTTGGGAAAAGGATAAAGGGGGTGTCCCAAAACAAGAGGGGGTGGGGTGGGGGGCGGCGGGCGGGCGGTCTAGTGGTTGGTCAGTGGGATTTGCGGCTGGCGCCGCAAATCCCACTGACCAACCACCAGACCGCCCGCCCGCCGCCCCCCACCCCCCCCTCTTGTTTTGGGACACCCCCTACACTCTCTACAAAAAAATGGGGCAAATCGAGCAAAAAAAAAAAATTGCCCATACAAAATGTATGAAAACTTTGGGGGGCCGTATTTCCAAAACGGGGCCTTTGCCCCAAGAACTGTTTTCGGTTTTGGGGGTTTGGGCACCGCCTCTACTCCCACTCCAAGTTTCAGCCCATTCTGAGTGGTTCACGTAAACTGCAGTATCGCCCTACTTTAAAATAAATTCAATAAACTTTAAAATGTATGCTTTTAATAAAAACAAATTTGTTTTATTTTGATAATTTTTTGAATTAAAAAAAAATTTGAAATTTATCTTTGAGAAAAAAAAATGTTTTCCATACATTTTGCCTGACATCATCAGTTGATTGATGGCTGATGCTGCCTAAAATATGTCCAGCGAGGCCTTAATGTTTTCATTAAAAAAAACGAAAAATTTTTATTTTCAAATACTTGGACATAAATGTCCCTGAGTGTAGAACTGTACACTGTGTTAAATGAATTTTCAATATTTTTTCTCACTGTCTGTCACTGATATAATGTAATTGTTTCAAAATAATTAATTAGGTTTAGGAATTTAGGAAATTATTTATTTATTTTTTATTTATTATTTTTATTTAGAGATAAAAGATGAGTAAAATGTTTAAGATTTCTAGTGCTTCCTTTCTCTTTGTTGTTTGTTCTTTCTGTTTCAGAAATGCAAATTGCAAATGAATGAAACTTTGTTTTGTTTTGATTTTTTAATTTACTGAAAGCTTACCAAACGTACGTTCTGCCATTACCAACACTAAGATTTATCAGCCGTGTAGTTGAAATGTAAACAAAACTTTTCGTAGGGATAATAAATAAAAAATTCCCACTAATTTTAAAATTTTTGTTCGCGACGTTGGATGTGAGTGATTTTAATTTAATTTTTTTTTCTAATTAATAAAATATTTTAAAATTAAATTCATAATAAACCTAAACATAAATTAATAAAAAATCTATTTTTTATTAGTTTATTAAAAAAAATTAATTTTAAATGTCCCAAATAAAATAAAAATATTTTCTAGGAAAATTTTTTCCCTAACCTAAAGTGACCAGATTTCTATTGGGTCAAGGTGGTACAGCGGGTGTAAAAATTGTAAACATATATATTTAAAATTTTTTATAATCCATATTTATTTTAAGGGAGTGGCTACAGTTACGGCAACCGTAACTTAGTTTTTTTTTTTAACAGTTACGGTTAACGTAACTTATTTTTTTTTTAACAGTTACGGTTAACGTAACTTATTTTTTTTTTTTAAGTTACGGCAACCGTAACTTTTAGGTAATGCTTAAAGTTACGGCAATTTTTTTTTTTTTTTTTGTCGAAAAAAAAAAAAAAAATTTATTTAATTTTTTTTTTCTTTTTTTGCTTTTTTTTTCTTTTTTTGCTTTTTTTTCTTTTTTTTTGTCTTAACCCTTCTTCGGGATTCGAACCTCGTTCTTTAGCATTTCATTCTACCACTCTACCTCTCGGCTACAGTATTAAAATTATAAACGTGTACAAAATAGAAAATATAAATTATGTGTACATGTGAAAGTTATTGACAAGTAAAAACCTTACATCGTCATACAAAAAATGCAAGAATAGTAAAACCTTACATAGTTATACAAAAATACAAAAAAAAGAATTAAAAGCGCGAAGCGCCAAGGCAAAATAAAAAAAAAAAAAAAGAAGCCCTAGGGGGTTTGGGGGAGGCGGCGGCCGTCCCCCATTCAGCATAACAACTTTTTATTTAAAAAAAAAGTCATAATGCTCAAAAAAAACTTTGCCGTAATCACTAAAAAAAAAAAAAAAGTTACGTCCGCCGTAACTTTAGACAATTTTCTACAGGATTACGGTTGCCGTAACTCTCAAAAAAAAAAAAGAGTTACGTTTGCCGTAACTTTAAACAATTTTCAACAGGATTACGGTTGCCGTAACTCAAAAAATAAAAAAAGAGTTACGTTTGCCGTAACTTTAGTCAATTTTCAACAGGATTACGGTTGCCGTAACTCTAAAAATAAAAAAAGAGTTACGTTTGCCGTAACTTTAGTCAATTTTGAACAGGATTACGGTTGCCGTAACTCTCAAAAAAAAAAAAAGAGTTACGTTTGCCGTAACTGTAGACGCTCCCTTATTTTAAATAGAAAAAAATTAAGAATTATTTTAAATAACTACCTAAATATAAAAAAAATATTGTCAACAATTCATCTGACTAAAATAATATAATAAAAACTTACAAATGCAGCTTACAAATATTTTTCGGCAGAATTGATTTTTTTTTAGAGCTCAATTTTTTTATAATATTTGAGTAAAATGTATCACAATATTCACAATCTTTTGTAAAATTAATAGGGTTTTTCGAGAGCTCCATATATAATGATCACCAAATCAATATGCTACAAAAATGAGCTGGCGGGGAAAATGTGGTACAAATGGCAATGTAGGACGCTTGCTTAAAAATTGGGACTGTACCACGTAATGTGGTACGTATGGTCACATAACCCTAACCTAACTACCTACAGGTGGATTTTTAGTGGTTATTATTTTTTTTAACAAAAATGAAATGGTAATATTTCATTTTAATGTTCGTATTTTCATAAAAATTAATTAAAAATCATTTTTAAAAAATTATTGAAATGTTGATAATGATTGTGATAAAATCAACACATTTTTTTAAGTGATTTTTAGAGTAGGTATCTACCTATTTTTTTTTAATGAAAATAATTTTCAATGCAATTTTTTTAATCAAAAATTATTCTTAAAATGAAATATGATTTAAAATTATTTTCAAGAAATAAAAATAAAAAAAATATTTTTAAATACCTATAAAAAGAAAAAAAAACTTTTTTTGTACAGGAAGAAGGTAGGAACATATTTACACAAGTAGATGGGTACCCAGGTAGAAAATCAGCCTCGTAAGTGCAGTTGACGTGCACAAGTTCAATTTGTCCGAAACTTGGGGAGAGAGTAGGGGGGTTCTCAAACCCTTATATCCCGGAAGGTATCTACCGGTAAGATTTCGTTTCAGGGATATGCACCCCCAAAGTTTTGATATGTTAGGTAGATGTCTACCTACTTGTTTTGTAGTAAGCACAATATGTAGTTTTTTTTAAATAAAAAGTTGTCATTCTAAATAGAAGACGGCAGCCGCCTCTTCCAACCCCCTTAAGAATTTTATGTTTCGCGATTCGCATATCGTTATTAGGTATTTTTAATGTGCCTGATCTGGTATGTATATACGTGTACCTACCTGATATATAAAAATTTTGGAGGGTCAGATCGTGGTCTCTGAAATGGGAGCTTCTCGGTGAAAAATGTCTTGGATTTGAGGGTTTGGTTACTGCCTTTACTCCCCCAACAAGTTATAGAAAAATCGGGATTGCACATACGTTAGCTAAACTTTATCCAAAACATCTAATAAGAGCTAGGCACGAGATACGTTTTTAGTTTATACAAATTGTAATTAAATTAATTTTAACTTTTTTAAAATTCATTTAAAATTAAAAATAAACTAGGTATAATAGGTAAGTACTTAGACGTAGAACCTAGAAATTATGACAAAAAAAAGTTTTACTTACTTTACCCGCAAAAAAAAAATAAATTATGGATTAAATTTTCTCGATTTATGGAAATTTTCATTTAAACATAGACGGTTTTTTTTCTTAAAAATTAATTTTAATAATATAATTAATTGCATTCAATAATTAAATTATTATTTTTTTTGTTTTTAATCCCATTATACAGATTAATCTTTATGCCTTGAGCACAGCTAATACCGCAAAGCAATTTTTGAAGGAATGTTCCGGAAACCTGTTCACAGCTAATTTTACCTGAAAGCAAAAAAATCAACTGCAAACAACTGCTTTTGTTTTTTTTATAATATGATTGTGACAGAAAAATTCAGCAAAACCAAATTTCGATGCAAAAGAAACGCTGTGAAAAAGAAACAAAAAAATTATTTTGTGACGTAGTCAATTCTTTCTGGAGCAAAAAAAAAATAAATTCAGTTTTCTAATTAGTTATGAAATAATTTTAAGAAATTCTTTTTACAAAAAATCAATAAAATTAATATCTTTCGTTTTTCATAATTTTTATTTCAAATAAATAAAAAATAACGCAGAAAATCGGTTTTTACGGTAGCTCAAAATTGCTTTGCGGTATTAGCTGTGCTCAAGGCATTAGGTTTTGAATAGGAAATCTCATAGGGTTTCATACATTTGTAATGATTTTTATGCCTACGAGATGCTGTCAATGTATTGTTTTTTTTTTAATAGGGGGCTTTTAATTTATGTTGGTATTGGTTCTGACACAGTTGAGTTTTATTAATTTCATCAGGGAAATTATAGTGGTATTAAGGAAACTCTTTATTTAAGCGGGATTTACACCAATGACTAAAAAAAAGATCTCGAAACAAAACAGGACAGAAGATACAATAAAGGCGCGTAAATTAAATTTATGGCATAATTTGAATTTTATAGTTTCTGATAATTATTATTGTGTTGTCCATTTATTTCTCAATAAAAAAAAACATTTAATTTAGTAAATTAAAAAAATATTATTACTATACTGTTACCTGCAATTTACACAGGATGTTTTCGAAGATTAAAAGGCGCCGTGACATTTGTCCGCGGGACATTTGTCCGCGATGAAATTTGTATGGAAAACTTCGCGGACAAATGTCATTTTACAAAATGACATTTGTCCGCGATTGTAAAATGACATTTGTCCGCCGCGGACAAATGTCTCAAAATGAGGGGACAAATAACATTTTGCACAATGACATTTGTCCGCGATTGAATTTTAAAACTTTAGCGGACAAATGTCATTTTGCAAAATGTCATTTGTCCGCAATTCATTTTTCAAATTTTTAGCGGACAAATGTCATTTTGCAAAATGTCATTTGACCGCGATTGAAATTTTAAATTTTTAGCGGACAAATGTCATTTTGCAAAATGTCATTTGTCCGCGATTGCTTTTTCAGTTTTTTTAGCGGACAAATGTCATGCGATACAAAAACAAATCGCGGACAAATGTCCAACCCCCGATTAAAATTAAATTTTTTTTAATGTATTTTCGTAAAAATCTCCGATATAATTTTCACTGTCCAGATTAAAATCCAGATTTTAGTTTGGATTAAAATCTTTTTCTTAATAAAACTATTTAATTTTTGATTTTAATTTTAAATTTATAACTTTAAAAATAAAATAAAGCAAAAATATTTTTTTTCTTTTTCAGTTTTTTATTTATTTATTTTTTAATCTTTGATATTTCTATTTTAAAAAATTTTTTTTCCCATTTTTTCTTTTCTTTGACAGAAAATAATTAAAACTTTAAGCAAGATTTTTAGTCCAGACTAAAATCAAGATTTTTTCGTTTTATACAACTTTTACACACACAGTCAAAAAAAATCTTGATTTTAATCTTTAAAAACATCCTGTGTAAATAAATGGCAAGTTATCCATTTCGAAATAATTTTAGATAAAAAAAAAATTAATTTTTTTAATGTTTTGAAAATTTAAAGCTGTCTAAATTTGCTATAAAATTTGTTTATGTTTTGTGCTCCGTTTTACTATAAAAGGGAAAAAATAATAAAATTTCTGTCTACTTCTTTCACATTTCTCGTTTTCTTGTTCTAGTTTGACTAAAAAAAAAATACAAGATTACAAATAAGCCGTTGTGTAAATCGCGCTTAACTCAACAACTATTTATAACATTTCCGAAACCTTATTTAAACCGAAGTTTAGACAGCTTATTATGCTAGAGATAGAGTCGACGTAATTCACGCGCGTATGCGCGCGTAAAAAAAATAAAAAAAACCTGTTTTTTTTACCTGTTATGCTAGAGATAGAGTCGACGTAATTCACGCGCGTATGCGCGCGTAAAAAAATAAAAAAAACCTGTTTTTTTTACCTGTTATGCTCAACGCCGTTCACATGCGAAAAACAAAAGAGAAAAATGTCATCCAATTTTTATTTTAATTATTATTTTTTCTTTAAAATTTTTTTTAAGTAATTTTAGTTTTTAATTATTATCTTTTAGTTTTTAATTATTGTATTTAATAAAATAAAAAAGTTCATAAATATAATTATATTCAAAAATAAAAATTAAATAATTATTTATTGCAAATTTATTAAAATTTTTTATGTTTTATTAAGTTATAAATAAATTAAAAAGCATTATAAAAATATTACAAACAGAATATTTTTATAATGCTTTTTAATTTATTTATAACTTAATAAAACATAAAAAATTTTAATAAATTTGCAATAAATAATTATTTAATTTTTATTTTTGAATATAATTATATTTATGAACTTTTTTATTTTATTAAATAATTATTTGTTTGTAAAATTTTTTTTTTTCTAAATACAACAAAATAAACAACACAATTTTTTTTTCTAATTACAACAAAATAAACAACACAATTATAAACAAATGATTTCCACAATGTACGGCGTAAAATACTGGGAAAGTTAAAATATTTCAACTTTTACGCGCGTAAGCTACGTTTTACGTCGTTGCGTATAGCCGGTCTCATACATTTTCATACAATTTGATTTTTTACGTGCGTACACGCGCGTGAATTACGTCGACTCTATCTCTAGCATTATGCTCAACGCCGTTCACATGCGAAAAACAAAAGAGAAAAATGTCAACAATAAAATAAAAGAAAAATAAATTCAAAAAAAAATTTAATTCAATTTTAATTTCTTTTGATTAATTTTAATTTGATCTTCTTGTTAAAGAATTAATAAAAATAAAGTTATAAATTAAATAAAATACAATAATAATAACAATTTTATAATTTTTAATAAAAAAGCAAATTTTTATAAAAATTTAAAAAAATAAAAATAAATTCCTAATTCCCGAAATTCTGTTTGTAATATTTTTATAATGCTTTTTAATTTATTTATAACTTAATAAAACATAAAAAATTTTAATAAATTTGCAATAAATAATTATTTAATTTTTATTTTTGAATATAATTATATTTATGAACTTTTTTATTTTATTAAATAATTATTTGTTTGTAAAATTTTTTTTTTTCTAAATACAACAAAATAAACACAATTTTTTTTTCTAATTACAACAAAATAAACAACACAATTATAAACAAATGATTTCCACAATGTACGGCGTAAAATACTGGGAAAGTTAAAATATTTCAACTTTTACGCGCGTAAGCTACGTTTTACGTCGTTGCGTATAGCCGGTCTCATACATTTTCATACAATTTGATTTTTTACGTGCGTACACGCGCGTGAATTACGTCGACTCTATCTCTAGCATTAATAACCATATAATTTTACGCATTGATATTTAGTAGAAAAGATTGAAAGCGAAAAAAAATTATTTGAAATTTATTCAGCCGACAACAACAAATCAGCTGATATGGATCATATTTGTGTTGACTTAGTTTCCTACGCGTTTTTTGTCATTATAATTTACGGTTTTTGTTTTTGAATTAAATTTTGTAAATATTTTGTAAATTTTCTTGTAAAAATTTAAAAGTGGATTAAGCCTATTTGGGGAAACCACTTTAAAAAAAACGCGTCTATTCCTTTACCTCAGAGGTGGTGTGGAAAAAAGAAAAACAGGAATACTAATTTCAGTTTAATTAATTAAAGCAAATATTTATTTTTATTTGAAACTTATTTTTTTTAATATTTTGTTTCATTTCGTTTATAAAACTCGAAAAAATAAAATTTCATATTAAAATTTTTTTTAATTTGATTTTTTTTATGTGAAACTTTTCTATGTACATCATTATTTTTCTTTAAAGATAATTTTAATCCAAATCATATGAGATGGCAAAATGTGTACAGATAGGAAATAATTCATGTATTTGTTGGCTGAAAATTTTAATATAAGAAATATCAATCAATTCGTATCTATAATACTAAATATCAATGATTTTACGTTAGCGTCATTAACGTCGGACTGTTCGCGTCCATATATTTTCATGCATTTAATATTTCTTACGTCATTTGCGTCGCGTCTGTCACGTGCGTCACGTCGAGTTTAACCAAACTATAAGGTAATGGTATCTATTTATAAAGATTTTTTTTATTTTTATTAAACGAAAAAAAGTTTTGGGAGAACCACTGTACTATGTCCACACTTGGACATTATGTCAAAACATTTATTACAAATTAAAATACAAATTTTTCGTTTTACATGAATGAATGGGCATATTTTAGGCAGTATTGTCAGATGTCAGGCAAAATGTTTCTCAAAGATGCTGTATGGAAAAAAACATTTTTTTTAATTAAAAAATTATAAAAATAAAGAAATTTTTTTTTGAAAAGCATACATTTTTTAAATTTTATTGAATTAATTTTAAAGTTTTTAAATATGAAAACTATCAGAACGAAATTACATATACTTTTTGCTGTATAAATAATTGTTAATGTTAAAAAATTATTTAAATTGTTATAAACGATTATCGATCCCCTCCGAAATTCCAATAATCAATTTCTCTTCAACTTACTGTTATCAGACTTCTTAATTATTAAGCACAATTAGGCTCCAAATCTTACCTTCACAATGTTCTATTGGACTCATCCTATTACTTAAGAATCAATCAATAATTAAAATATTATTCTAAGTTATTTAATTATATATATTTATATGTTTTAATTAAAGAGAAATAATAAAGTTATTTTTAATAACATCACATATACTTCTTCTTCCCATTGCATTGTGACATAGCAAGACCTTTAAAATATACACTACCCCAATTAGCCAGAGTTCGATTATTTATTAATAATTAATCGATATTTTGAGATTGATAAATCGATTTTTTTAATCGTTTCTTCATACATTTTATCGATCTTCTCTTCATACATTTTGTCACCATTTAGATCGATCCGATTGTCGGATTCATTACGAACAAAAATCGGTTTTGCAGATAAAATCGATTTCATAATCGATTTGAATCCGATATTGAAAACGATATTAAATCGGTTTTCTTGATCGGCAAGTTATCGAATTATAACAACGATATTTATTGTATTTTCTTAATCGGCAAGTTATAGATTTATTGAAACGATATTAAATAGGTTTTCCTAACCGACAAGTTATCGGTAATAAAAAAGCATACTCTATTTTTAAATATATTTTTATTTAATATATATTAAAATATTAATAAAATTATTTCAAAACAATACAATTGCTTTTTTTTTTTGCCATCCATATGGCATTATTAAATTTTTGTTTGGCGGAATAGAACTTTTTTTCAAATTCTTCTTTAATATCTCGTTCCCCATAATTCGTTCTTTTGATGGAATCTAAAAGAATTTATGAATGTTAGTTATTAAATATTTTGGAAACGTTAAAAAGGTTAAATTACCAAATAAGCAGCTACGGACAAAGTTTAAATTCTTAAAAGAATGTTTGCCCTTCACTCCCTTCACTTCTTTGCGTTTTATTTTTCATTTTCTGAAAATATTTAGAAATAATTATTTTATAAAATTAAATGAAAATTAACGAACAGTATAGAAAAATTGGTGAAAATAGTTTATCACATTGCGAATTAATGAAGTATTGATGAAAAATCGGTAGTAAAAGATTGATAAAAAATCGGAAGTAAAACATTTATGAAAGATCGATAGTAGAAGATTGTTGAAAAATCCGTAGTAAAAATTGTTGAAAAAATTAATAATAATAACTTAACCTCAACATGATGATTGATTTTACACAATTAAATATTTTGATTTTTTTATAATACCTATATTTCCTGATTAATTTTTTATTTTTCAATAATTTGATTATTATTTTAAAAACGGTGTGAAAAAATTAATAATAATAGCCTAACCTCAACATGATGATTTAATTTACACTATTAAAATATTTAGATTTTTTTTAGATTACCTATATTTCCTGATTAAATTTTTTTTCAATAATTTGCTTATTTTTTTTTTATTTTTTTTTTTAAATAATCTCCTTATTATTTTTTTTATTAATATTATTTTAATATTTAAAATAAAAAATAAACTTATACGTTTTGAATAAGAAACTAAAACAAATGACAAATTAGAAAGAGAAAAAGATAATTATTTCATTATTAGAATAAAAAAAACCACAAGTCTATAATTAAAAAAATAAACTGAAAAAAAATCGATTAAAAACAGGCTTTATCGATTTTAGCTCCACTTCAATTTGAATTCTGAATTTCTGAATCGTGGTAGATAGAATTTATTATTTAATATTGTAAAATAACTATAATCGTAAAATAATCGTTATAAATAATATTATAATTGAATAATGGGGTTAAAAACGATATTCATCTCTAATTATTTACTTTGCATTTTTCTTCGTAACAGTTCGGAAATAAAAACAATTCAGATATCACACTATAATGCGACTAATAGCGGGTTTAACCGATTCTAAAAAGTTTTATACCATTTTAAAGTATCAAATAGTTCGGAGGTTGTGAGTCCTCTTAATGGGACTTGGTACCAGTTTTGATTTTTTGTCCCAACATTTTTTTGACCTCAACAACCTCATACTTTAAAATGGTATAAAACTTTTTAGAATCGGTTTTGGCTAAACCATTTTTTGTTTCACGGTCTGTAATTCAGAAAGCCTGAATTGAATTTAAAAAACGAGCATTTTTATTAAATCTTATATTTAAATTTTGTTAATGGTTAGTAATAGGTCAGAGAATTAAAAAAATAAAAATAAAAATAATATGCAGTTGAGATTTTTATTGATACTTTCTGAATTACAATTGACAGTTTCTGAATTAAAATAGACTAATCTGAATTGCAAATGATACTTTCTGAATTAAAAGTGACTAATCTAAATTACAATTGACGCTTTCTGAATTAAAATTGGTTAATCTGAATTACAATTGATACTTTCTGAATTAAAATTGACTAATATGAATTACAATTGATACTTTCTGAATTAAAATTGATACTTTCTGAATTCCACTAATCAATTTCTCTTCAACTTACTGTTATCAGACTTCTTAATTATTAACCACAATTAGGCTTCGAGTCTTACCTTCACAATATTCTATTGGACTCATCCTAATACTTAACAATCAATGAATAATTAAAATATTATTCTAAGTTATTTAATTATATATTATATATATTTATATGATTATATGTTTTAATTAAACAAAAATAATAAAATTATTTTTAACAACATCACATACTTCTTCTTCCCATTGCATTGTGACATAGCGAGACCTTCAAGATATACATCACCTCTAGAGAGAAAATAAACAATAAACCCTCAACATTATTTTTGGTTTTCAAAATTAAAAATTGTATTATTCTGTAACTATCCAATAAGTTATCTTTACAGTAGCAAAACACAACTTTTTATTGCTTGTTTCATAATAACGTACTACAAGTTGATAAAGAGGACCAAATTGAGTTTTTAAATGCTAAATGATTTAAATCCAAACCTCTTGTAAATATTGATCGCTACAATAG
The DNA here is from genome assembly GCA_964007475.1 of Hybos culiciformis. Taxonomy (NCBI): domain Eukaryota; kingdom Metazoa; phylum Arthropoda; class Insecta; order Diptera; family Hybotidae; genus Hybos; species Hybos culiciformis. The sequence goes on along the minus strand of OZ023274.1, from coordinate 33,378,492 downwards.
AGAATAATATTGTTGTACTTTTTTTATGGAGGTGTATTGTGATAAGGAAAGAAAGTTAATTTATTTTAATTTCGCCATTAATTTTTAATTGTCACATGTTTTATGTTTTTAAACTTATATTAACTTGGTCGCTGGTAGACCCCGCCACCCGATCGAGATGAAATTTTGCAAATCGACTTGTAGTTGGTGACATTAGAGCGAATTTCAGGTCGATTGGATGACGGTTTTTAAGTGTAAATAAAAGATGCTTATTCTTTTAGAAGATTTAATAATTCTAATTTTAAGTAAGTTATTTTGGTGTTGTTCCACACATTGACGACAGGAAAAAGGAAGATGTCAAAATTCATATATATGACATAAGCATAGTGAATGACAATTTACATCTTAATGTTTTATGCCCTACTTACATCTTCCCTTTTTTTTTTTTTTTTTTTTGAAAAACATCTAATACTTATGATTTACGACAGAGATTCCCAACCTGGGGTCCATGGACCCCTTGGGGGTACTTTAACCTATTCTGAGAGGTACGTGGAACTGTTCGTATTGAAAAAAATATATGTATATCCTTTTTACGGCTTACACATAATTTCAAAATCTAATTTTCTTTCCAAAATTTGTGAATTGTGTATAATTGTGTATATTTTAAATAAGTATATTAAAACTCATAACGAAATCTTCAAAAAAAATGTTGATGGTATCATTCCTCCAACTTTTAATGTCGATAATTGGATTAGAAACGCCTTCACAATTTCATTAGACAAGATTGTTGACTAGACAAGATTGATGGTGGATCAATTTTGGTGCTAACAAAGCGAGGAGTATCTAATCACAACGTGCGTTAAAATTCTTTATTCCTTTTGTTATAACCTGTATGCACTCTTTTTAAGGGGTACGTAAAGATTCAAATCATTATCAAGGGGTACAAATATTTCAAAAGGTTGGGAACCATTGATTTACGATATAAGAACAAAAAAAAATTAAAATTATGCAAAACAAAAATATAAATTCAAAAGAAAAAACAAATTACGAATTATTCCATTGTAACAAAACAAAACATTAGCTTATAAGTTTAGTCTTTTTGGTGGATTGATTTGCCTTAGTGATCGTGATGAAGTAGCTTTATTTGGGAGAGTAATTACTGGTTGAAGTTGGTATTTTTTGTTTTTTATATGAGACTGATTGCTTGCAAGAAAATCATTTTCAGGTTGATCATTGAAATTATTATTTGAATTGTTTATATTATTATGCTCGTTTTGACTTCTGGGATTATGTTTGGTTGTTGAACTATTTTTGCCGTGGTTGGTTTAATGTTTGCTGAGTTACGACGATAAATTTTCCCAATTTGATCTTTTATTAAATAAGATCTTGGATGTACTTTTTTTTGGACCTCAGCTGGTTCCCATTGCTTATTCTTGAAAATTCTGGTTAAAATTTGATCACCTTCCTTTAGTGTTTTAGGATCTACTGCACCTCTGTCGGCATAATATTTCTGTTGTTATCTTTCCTTTTGGAGTACCTTTGAAACATTTTCTTGAAGACTTTGATCAGGTAATAGTTTTTTCGACATAATCGGGATTGTTGATTTTAAATTTCTTCCAAATAATCGTTGTGCCGGTGTACCTAGTAGATTACCTCTTGGAGTATTCATGTAATTTAACATACCCAACTGGTAATCCGAATCGTCACAAACACATTTTTTCAGCATATTTTTTTATGTTTGTACCGCACGTTCTGCTAGCCCATTTCCTCTTGCATGGTATGGTGAACTAGTTTGATGCATAAACTTCCATTTTGTTGCAAACGACTTAAATTCTGATGAAGAAAATTGTGGGCCATTATCCGTCTCCAGTGTTCTGGGAACGCCAAATGTAGCAAAAATATTCTTTAAAAAATTAATTATGTGTTTCGTTGTGATTTCCCTTAATTTCTCAAATCTAATGGAGTAATTATCTGTCAAAACCACATAATCTTCGTCTTTGAAGTGAAATAAATCTGAACCACAAATTTTGAACGGGTAAGTAGGTATTTTTTTTTCTGTAATTATTTCTTTGTTGTTACTTCTTTGATTGACTTGACAAACTGGGCAATTTGTTATAAAATCTTTGATATCTTTGCTCAGCTGTGGCCGGAAAAAGTAATTTTTTGCTCGCTGTATACAATTTTCGAAGCTAAGGTGACGAGCATGTATTTCCTTAACTAATTCTGCTCTCATTTTACTTGGAATTAACGCCTTGTGCGATTTATAGATAATATCTTCGTAAACAGATAATTCATCTCTAAAAAACCAATATGGACGAACAGCATTAGGTACGTCTTTGACATTTGTTGGCCAACCTCTTAATATGTACGATTTCAATATGTTACAAATTTCATCGTTTCTTGTTCATGCTGTTAATTTTGATAATTCTTCGTCCGATATGGCTAAAATTGTTTGCACTTGTAGTTCTAGGTCATCCTCTTCGTTGTTGATTTCGTTTTTACAATCTCTGCTGAGCGGGTCAGATATATACATTTTTACACCAGGTTTATATATGATCTCTGGGTTGTACGTTAATAGACTCAGTCGTATTCGTTGTAATCTCGGTGGCGAAGTATGTAATTGCTTACGAAATATCGATTCTAATGGCTTATGGTCGGTCTCAATTAGCAGCTTTTTACCCCATACATATGCATGAAATTTTTCGCAGCCAAATTTTATTGCCAACGCTTCTTTTTCCAGTTGAGAATATCTTTTTTGACATTCTGTAAGCGCTTTTAATGCGTAGCCGACCCGTTGGTCGTTTTGCAAAAGAACCGCTCCTAAAGCTGTTGAGCTTGCATCTACCTCCAGTTTGACATCCACATTTACATCATACAATTTGAGCACCGGTGGTCTTTTAATGATATATTTTAATTTTCCGAAACTTTCTTGCTCATTGGCACCCCACAACCATTGTGTTGATTTTTGCAATAAACTTCTTAATGGTGTGGTAATTTCTGAAAAGTTTTTTATAAATTTACTAAGAAAAGTGAATTTACCTAGAATTCTGTGCAATTCTTTTCAGTTTGTGGGCTTGAAGACGATTAATTGCTTCTATTTTTCTGGGTCTGCAGTCATCTTCTTGTGGCTAATTATATGTCCAAGGAATTTTATTTTTGTTTGCTCGAATTTACATTTGGATTTTTGAGCTTGATACCATTATCATTTAATATTTTTAACATCTTTTCTGTTCTTTTTCTTAACGATTCGGTAGTGCTCGCATGTATAAATATGTCGTAGATTGATATTTCTACGTTGGGAACATTTGCGAATATTGAATTTATTGCAGCTTGGAAGACTTCTGGAGCTAATGATACTCCAAACGGAAGTCTGTTGCAGCAGTATCGGCCCCAAGGCGTTGAAAATGTTAAATTTTTTTTAGTTTTTTCAGAGACTCGAATTTGCCTAAAACCACGATTACAATCTAGCAGAAATTCTGCTATCGTCTTATGATTCTAAAAATTCTTATTTATTATGTTAGGAGTATATTACTTATCAGTAATGGGTGGTTCAAATTTGTGTATTTGGTTATTATTGGCTTTACTATTGAATAGAATGGATTAAATTTTGTCCCCGCCAACAATTTGCAAAGAGGTATAAGTACATTAATTAATTAGATACGGCCTCCATCCATTATAACGTCTGTAAAGCTCAGCATGCACCTGCTTGTAGAAATTAATTACTTATTTTATTAAACGATAATGGCATAATTTCTCATTCATAGCCCTAATAAAAAAGGTTTCCATATTAGCAATGTTTGTGCTTCTAATAATTGCCTTTATCACACATGATGCATTGCGAACAAAATTGGGATTAACTTCACATTCAATATTAGATAATTTTATTATTGTTTAGAAAATGTGTTAATCTGAAAGTTTATTAAGAAATTATATATACATTTAAGAACTGTCCCAGAAAAAAACCGACCATAAAAAAACACAAATAAATGAGATAAATTTCAATAAAATTAGTTTTGTTTATTTAAGGAAAAATATTTTAAACATTTTTTGAAAAAAATTTGAATTTATTTTAATTTTTTTAATTTTCTATATAAAATTTTCGTACATTTCTTCTTAGGCCTTTCATCAGACTTTGTACACGACTTAAAGTTATTCAATTTGATGCTTTTTTGTATTGTTTTTTAAATCCAGTCATATCGATAGTTGCTTTTCTTGTTTTTTTCAATTTTCTTTTAACATGGGACCAAAATCTCTCTATTGGGCGTAGCTGTGGACAATTTGGGGGGTTTGCATATTTTGGAACGAAATTAATGAAATTTTCCTCTGTAATGACACGTGGCTAAGTCTGGCCAAAATAAAGTAGGAGTGCTATGAGACTTTATAAATGGAATAAGCCTTTTCTTGAGACACTCTTTCAACTAAATTTCAGAAAGGCTTAGACTTGAAGCCGCAAGAACAAATAGCATGCCAAATTAGGAATTTTTCGGAAATTTGGCTTGTTTTCTATTTTTAAATTTATCTGCAACTTCTCCTCTACCAGAAGCAACATAAAAATCTTGACCACAAATTTGTTGGAAATGGGCTTTACAATAAGTTTCATCATCCATAACACAACTGGGAAATTTTGTTAAAAATTGTTGATACAATTTTCGAGCGCGTGTTTTTGCCCTCAAATGTTGCTCTATGGACCGATCTGGAATAATTCGAACTTTGAAACTTCTCATACCAACCTGGGCTTTAATTCTTTGGACAGATGACTTTGATGTTTCAAGTTTATTTGCCACATCTCTAACCGACGAGTTAGGGTTTCGTTTTATTGCGGCTATGACGCGACTTTTTAATTTTTTATCGACAAAACCACTTTTTCTTCCTGACCCTTGGTTTCTGTCCACACTCTGAACTTCCTTAAACTTACTTAATACATTCTGGATAGTACTTTTGGGAATTTTCAATAGTTTTGATAGTGCATGCTGAGACAAATTTCGATTTTCAAGGTGTTTGTACAAAATTATTTTTCTTCTTTTAACTTGTTCGACCTTCATTTTTTGTTAAATGAAAGAATCACAATGAAACGAAATTTTTTATTTATTTTTGAACTATAAGACATCGACTACTTTGGTTAAATTTAAACAAAAAAGTATTTTAACGGTTTTTGTAAGCATATGAAACTGGTCGGTTTTTTTCTGGGACAGTTCTTATTAGATTAAGATATTGATGTAATATTGTTATAAGATTTATTTTATTTTATAAATTTTCACAAAAAAAATATTAAAATTAAAATAAGATAAAAGTAATATCACCATCGACGTTCCCATATTCAAAAGTGTAAATTTAAAACAAAATAACTAATTTTCATTTCCACTTCAATTTAAATTCTGAATTTCTGAATCGTGGTAGAATTTATTATTTAATATTGTAAAATAATTATAATCGTAAAATAATCGTTATAAATAATATTATAATTGAATTGAAAAACGATATTTATCTCTAATTATTTACTTTGTATTTTTTTTTCGTTCAGTTCAGATATCACACTAATGCGACTAATAGGGGGTTTCTGTATTAAATCAATCACACTTTAAAAAAGCATTTTTCCAACAAATGAAGGATTTAGATATGTGTGAATGAAATTTTTTTTCTAAATTAAATTTTAAAATAATCTTAACCTAATTTTCAAAAAAATTTTGGGACAAAAATTAAAACTGGTATCAAGTCGCCTTAACCGATTCTAAAAAGTTTTATACCCTTTTAAAGTATCAAATAGTTCGGAGGTTGTGAGTCCTCTTAAGGGGACTTGGTACCAGTTTTGATTTTTTGTCCCAAAGTCTTTTTAAAAAGCAGTTTAAGATTATTTCAAAGTTTAATTTAGAAAAAAAATTTCATTTTTTGTCCCAAAATTTTTTTGACCTCACAACCTCAGGAGTTTACATAGTTTAAAATGATATAAAACTTTTTAGAATCGGTTTTGGCTAAGTGCTCGAAATCTCTTCAAAACCATTTTTTTGTTTCACGGTCTGTAATTTAGAAAGCCAGAATGGAATTTAAAAAACGAGCATATTTATTAAATCCCATACATATTTAAATTTTATTAATGGTTAGTAATAGGTCAGAGAATTAAAAAAAAAATATTATGCAGTTGAGACTTTTATTGATACTTTCTGAATTAAAATTGACTAATCTGAATTGCAAATGATCTGAATTACACTTCGAAAAGGAGTAGTTTTTAAATATGAAAACTATCAGAACGAAATTACCGATACTTTTTGCTGTAAGTATAAATAATAGTTAAATGTTAAAACTTTCTTTAATTATTAATAAACGATTATCTATCTGCTCCAGAATTCCAATAATCAATTTCTCTTCAACTTACTGTTAGCAGACTTCTTAATTATTAACCACAATTAGGCTTCGAATCTTACCTTCACAATATTCTATTGGACTCATCCTAATACTTAACAATCAATGAATAATTAAAATAAGTTATTTAATTATATATTATATATATTTATATGATTATATGTTTTAATTAAACAAAAATAATAAAATTATTTTTAACAACATCATATACTTCTTCCTCCCATTGCATTGTGACATAGCCAGACCTTCAAAATATACACTACCTCTTGAGAGAAAATAAATAATAAATCCTCGACATTATTTCTGATTATTATAAAATTTTAAATTGTGTTATTCTCTTACTTCTGCAGATACCTTTACAGTAGCAAACCACAACTTTTTTTTGCTTGTTTCATAATAACGTACTACAAGTTGGTAAATGCCAGAGGGCCAAATTGAGTTTTTAAATGCTAAATCATTTAAATCCAAACCTCTTGCAAATATTGATCCCTACAATAGAGAATAATACTGTTGTACTTTTTTTATTGAGGTGTGTTGTGATAAAGAAAGAAAGTTAATTTATTTTAATTTCGTCATTAATTTTTAATTGCCACATGTTTATGTTTTTAAACTTAATGCGTTGTTTATAGCTAATTGACCTATCTGAAAAAATGGTACCGTAAAAACCGTTTTTCTATGTTATTTTTCTATTTATATTTAAGCAAATTTACTGTAAATGAAGATATTAATTTTATCTATTTTTCTTAAAAAGAATTTTTTTTAAATATTTTCAAATAACTAAGAAAATTGAATTTATTTTTTTTGATATCTGAAAAATTTCATTACTTCACAAAAATATGTTTTTGTTTCTTTTTCATTGCGTTTCCTACCAATCATAATATTTTTTTACGATACCTTTCCTGTCAAAAAAAATTTTTTTGTTTTTTTTTTATATTTTTGCAGTTGATTTTTTACTTTCAGATAAAATTAGCTGTAAATGGGTTTCCGGAACTTTCCTCCAAAAATTACTTTACTGTGGTATCTATAAACAACGCATTAATCTATATTAACTTGGTCGCTGGTAGACCCCGCCACCCGATCGAGATGAAATTTTACACATCGACTTGTAGTTGGTGACAATGCATTATAGCGAGATTTCAGGTCGATTGGATGACGGTTTTTAAGGAATTTTAATTTTTGAAAGAAAAAGAGAACGAGATAGTAAAAATAGTACAGAAACACAACAAATAAAAACCGTTTAAAGATTCCATATAAAGGAACTTTTTTGAAGTTTAATTTCTTTAGCGAGGTATTGTAAACATTTTTGTAAGGAAATAGGGAAAAAAATAAGACAGGATACAGTTTGTCCTATTTAACGAAAAGTAAGAAAACAGGGGTAATAACCACAGAATGTTGTATTATAGTTAAAAAGTAAAAACAAATATAAAAGCAGGGAAATATAAGACGATGTATCATGTAGTATACAGCATGTAGCATGTATTTACGAAAATAAAATAGCGATACAACACACACTTAACAAAATACTAACGATGTGTGGAAAGCAAAAAACAAAAAAAAAACCATATAGAATTAAAAAATTGTACAATAACAGAATTAAAGATCAACTGATTTTGTTGTTAATATTTATTTAGTTTATTTCCTTTTCGAATTAGTGAAATTCTATCATATGAAACCGAAATGCGGTTTGTCTGTTCCGAATAGGCTCCTAAACCGCTTAGCCGATCGTTTTCAAACTTACACCATTTCTTTGTCTCAGATCGAGAGTCGTTATAGGCTATTTTAAAATTTGATTGACCTCCTACCTAGCGACCTCCCCTGAGGGCCCACAAATTGGGTATGTAAAAAGCGGAACTGATTACACAAATTTCGTTACAAAAAATTTATTTTCGATTTCATTCCAATTTGGTACTTAAAAAGAGGAAATGATTACACACAAATTTCGTAACAAAGAATTTCATTCAAATTTGGAAAATAAAAAGAGGAAACGATTAAACACGTAAATTTCGTAACAAAAAATTGATTGATCTTACCCAGAGACCACCACTGGGGGCGGACTAGGGAATGCATTTTTTTAAAAAAAATTAATTCCGAATTTTCGGAATTGTCTTGAAATTAAATCCGGAATTCCGTTTAATTCCGGAATTTCATATAAAAATTAAAATATATTAAAAAATGAAATTAAATTATTCTTTAACATAAATATTAGTGTATTAGTTCAAAACATTAAAATTATAACAAATTAAATTGTGAAATATTTTTTATTAAAATAAAATTTTATACTTTTCAATAAACCGAAAGTGAATAAACTGAATGGAAAAATAAAAATTTGAAACACAAAGTATCCAATGTTTTATCATTGAGTTTCAATCGAATTTTTATTGAAAATGTTCCTGCAGCGTTGTTAATAAGTTATATTAGAGATTTTCCAAAAGTGTTCCTCGGGGGCTACCCTTGATCACAAAATTTAATTTCACTTCGAATTCCAAATAAATCACTGAACTCGTACAACATAAGTTGGAGTTTTTTTTGTTAATGTTGATTAATATGAAAAAAAGTTTTATGTATTTGCAGACTTGCGATAGCTACTTAGATTTCAATTTTTGTAAATTTTAATGCTTTATGCCTAAATAATAAAAAAAAAAAACAATTGGTCAAAATTCCCGCCAGTAAAAGTTCTACCAAATTCGAAAAATTCGGAATTTAGCATTTTGAATTTTCAATTTTTTGAACTTCCGGAATTCCGGAATCCGAAAATCCGGTTTTGCATTCCCTAGGGCGGACTTCTAAAGTTCTTCCGATTTCATTCAAATTTGGTAAATAAAAAGAGGTAAGGATTAAACACATAAATTTTGTAACAAAAAATTAATTGATCCTACCCAACGACTTCTTAACTTCGTCCGATTTTATTCAAATTTGGTAAATAAAAAGGGGAAACGATTAAACATATAAAATTTGTAACAAAAAATTGATTGATCCTACCCAGCAACTTCTAAAGTTCGTCCGATTTCATTCAAATTTGGTACGTAAAAAGAATAAATTTATTTACAAAGATAATGTTGATAAAATAAATAAAAAAGAAAAAATTGTATACACAATTTGAATTTTATTTTAGTTAGATGTTTTAAATTATATAAAGATCCTAAAAAAAGTACACATATGTATATAGTCTAGATAGATAGAGCCAATTACTATGTAGACATAATACATAAAGACTATTAAAAAGAATAAAAAAATTTAGTTATATAAATTATTATGATTCTTATTTTTGTTTGGGTCATAACAGCTGTAGAGAAATTGTTATTAAAGCATTTAATTTAGTTTTATTTACTAACAATTCTTTATTTTCATTTTTATTTTATTTATTGCAATATTTCGGGGAACATGATTTATCCCCATCCACAGGCCAAATTATCTACAAATAATTTATAATTATTACTTTTTTACATATCAATTAATACAAACAAAAAACAAAAAACAAAAAACTTACTTGCAGATCAAAATCTACCATTATAAAATTATAAAATTAAAAATTAAAAAATTATGTATAAATATTTAACAAAATCAAACATTTTTTAAATAAATGATAAAAGTTTGCTCTAGTGATCTAATAAGCTTTATACACTTCGGGTTTAAATAAGGTTTCGCAAATGTTTATAAATAGTTGTTCAGTTAAAGGAGGTTTATCATACAAAAAATTTAGTTGTTTTAAAGTTGAGTTAAGGGGACTTGGTACCAGTTTGAATTTTTTGTCCCAAATTTTTTTTGAAAAGCAGTTTTAGATTATTTTAAAGTTAAATTTAGAAAAAACATTTCATTCACAACCTCCGAATTGTTTGATACTTTAAAAGGGTATAAGACTTTTTAGAATCGGTTAAGGCTAAGTGCTCGAAATCTCTTCAAAACCATTGTTATTTGTCACAAAATGGTTTTGAAGAGATTTCGAGCACTTAGCCTTAACCGATTCTAAAAAGTTTTATGTCATTTTAAACTATGAAACATTCCTGAGGTTGTGAATGAAATGTTTTTTTTAAATTAAACTTTAAAATAATCTAAAACGGCTCTACAATCAAATTTTGGGACAAAAAATCTAAACTGGTACCAAGTCCTCTTAAATGTGAGTTAAATCAGGTTCACCTGATAAAACACAGCATTGTTTACTTAGATTAAATGAATATGTTCTGATTACGTAAAAAAATTATCGGTTGGGCATGTACGTTTGATTAATTAAAAAAAAATAAAAAACAAAATGGCTAAAAAAAATCATAAAAATAAAATAATTTTTTTTTTTGTGATTTTTTTTATCGAATTTTAATTTTAAGTTAATTAATTCACTTATAGAATTTTTTTATATAATTTTTAAATTATTTTTCATTAAATTTTATTCACTAATTTTTATTTAGAAATTTAACAAAAATAAATAAAAATTAAAAAACAACAAAATTAACGCGGGTTAAAAAAAATTATGGTGTGAACAGCAATTTTCAATTGAGGGATAACCTGATTTAATTTATGAATAAAATTTCTAGTGTAGACAGCGTATTATTTGGTAGTTACAAATATTTATTTCGATATTGAGAAATTTCCTATTAAATTCTTTGATGAAATAGCCGATATTACGTTTGTGTGAATTGTTTTGATTTCTCAAACTCTCAAAAATTTTATTTTTGTCTCGAATAAATCCATTGTGTCAAATAAATCCATCGTGTGATTAACCTATGTGACCAACTGTACCATGCTGAGAACTATAAAAGAATTCATAATATCCTGACAACTAATTGCTATCCTCACAACAAAATAAAGAAAGTTATAAATAAAGTTAAATTTAATAAAAATGATAAAAATAAAAAATGTTTAAAAGATAAATATAGAAAACTACCCTATATCACAGCATTATCAGACAACATATCTACATCACTAATAAAGATGGACAACAAATTAGGCATTGGACATCACCCGATAAATAAACTAAAGACTATAATTTTCACTAACACAAAAGCAAAGATTGACCAAAATAGGGGGGTAATTTATAAATTAAAATGTAGCGAACAAAACTGTAATAAAATATACATAGGGGAAACAAAAAGGAACCTAAAAGAAAGAATCAACGAACATAAAAGGGATTATAATAAACCACTTAGGAATGGGATACCTGCAGCGACGACGACCTGTTTAGACCATACAATAAATGAGGGACATAAATTTAATTTTGACGAGCCTAAAGTATTACATAGAGAACAACATTGGCGACGTAGAAAAAATATTGAAGCGATGCACATACAATTTCATAGACCATCAACAATAAACTATAAATCGAACACCGCATAAATAAAAAATTCCTCTAAAACGATAATTGATCAAATGAGAAAAAAAAAAATAATAAAAAAGCTTTCATTTAGTATTGATTTGGACGATTTAAAATAATGACGAAAAAAGTTTTTTGTTTTTAACCTTTTAATTATTTATTTTTGTTTAGTTTTTTAATGTTAATATATTTAATATTTATTTAAAAAATGTTTGATTTTGTTAAATATTTATACATAATTTTTTAATTTTCAATTTTATAATTTTATAATGGTAGATTTTGATCTGCAAGTAAGTTTTTTGTTTTTTGGTTTTTGTTTGTCTTAATTGATATGTAAAAAAGTATAATAATTATAAATTATTTGTAGATAATTTGGCCTGAGGATGGGGATAAATCATGTTCGCCGAAATATTGCAATAAATAAAATAAAAATGAAAATAAAGAATTGTTAGTAAATAAAACTAAATTAAATATTTTAATAACAATTTCTCTACAGCTATTATGACCCAAACAAAAATTAGGTATATAAAATTCAAAAATAAAAATATTCGAAATACTTCGTGAAATCAATTATTATTAAAAATAATCTTAAATGCGGATTTATTTAGTTAAATAAATGTATATTAATTATTTAAAATTTATGTATTATTATTTGATTTGTTTAGCATTCGCAAATGGCGACATAAATATAACAAATATTCGATTTGATAGATATCATAAATTCAGTTTTGTGTTGTTAAAACATGAATGGTACATTCAGGTATTGTTGAAATTCTGCTATCGTCTTATGATTCTAAAAATTCTTATTTATTACGTTAGGAGTATATTACTTACCAGTACTGGGCATGAGTGGTTCAAATTTGTGTATTTGGTTACTATTGGCTGTATTATTGAGTAGAATGGATTAAATTTTGTCCCCGCCAACAATTTGCAAAGAGGTATATGTACGTTAATTAGGTACGGCCTCCATCCATTATAACGTCTGTAAAGTTCAGCATGTGCCTGCTTGTAGAAATTAATTACTTTTTTTTATTAAACGATAATAGCATAATTTCTTACATCTATTTCATTCAGAGTCCTAATAAAAAATGTTTCCATATTAGCAATGTTTGTGGTTCTATTAATTGCCTTTATCACACATGATATATTGTGAGCAAAATTGGGATTAACTTTGCACTCAATATTAGATAATTTTATTATTTGTTTAGAAAATTTATCAATCTGTAAGTTTATTTAGAAATTATATACATTTATTAGGTTATTGATATTGATGTAATATTATTATTAGATTTATTTGATTTTATAAATTTTCATAATTAAGTTAAAGAAAGATAAAAGTAATATTAATAAATATTACCGTCGTCGTTCAATGTAACAAAATTAAAAAAAAAAAATGTTCATCTATACTTCAATTTGTATTTTGAATTTATTATTTTATATTGTGAAATAATTCTGTGGGCACAAGTCATAACCTCTTAAGTTGTTAAGAGTTAGGCGGTTATGATTTTATTATTCCAAACTTTTGGTAGGTAATATGATTCTACGTTTTCATATTTAGTTATTAAATTCTACAGACTTCTCAAATTAGGTTCCATCTACTTAACTTCATTATTTAATAATTTAAACTGCTCTCCTGAAAAGTAGTAAAATCGAGTTAGGCGATTATGCCTTGTAAACTCTGAATTATAATCGTAAAGTAATCGTTATAAATTAAATAATATTATAATTAAATATGATATTGATCTAATTATTTATTTTGTATACGGGTGTATAGAAAAATTTTTATTTTATATACTTTTTTGATTTTCGTGTTTTTTTTTTTATTTTCTTACTTAAACAATCATCAGTGCTAATTACTAAAAGCTACCAACTATGATTATTCTTAATATGTAAGAAAAACTCGAAAATATACCAGGGCGCTACCCAAAACATTGAATAACTACAATGTTTGAAAAGATTTTCAGAGCTCAAAAAACAAAATTATGAAATTTTATTCCTTGAACCCATAAAAAACTCCTCGCTTGTTTCGTTCATCCGTCAACCCATTTGAACTCATCAGTGGCTGTAGGTTGACGGACCAGCTAGTTATTTTGTATTTTTTTTCGTAACAGTTCGGAAATAAAAACAATTCAGACATCACACTAATGCGCCTAATAGTGGATTTCCATATAAAATCAATCACATTTTAATTCCGTAAATATCTTTTGATTCAAAACAGACTCTAGGATTACTTTGGCGTTTAAGCAAAAAAAAATATTTAGATATTTGTATGCAAAAATAAATACAATAAAATTTCTACAAAATAATAACATTTTTTCTGTAGAATTGACTTCTAAAATTGGTTCTTGTGACACATTATTAATTTTTTGGTCTAAATACTACTTGCAATTCTATAAAAATGTTTATATGAATATCAACGGTCAAACGAAGTTTTTAAATTTTTTATTTAAATTATTTACAATCTAATGACTGTAAAAGCCCAAAAAGATTGCAAAGTACAAAAAAATTCTAGCTTAACTACATTAAAATAAAATAAATCACTGAATAGTAATTAAAGTAACATTATTCTAAATCTAAACAAAATTTATTTAAAGTATTTCCGCATTGAATTGACGCAGAATAAAATATTATATAGAAAAAATTAGTGTTTATCAATGTAAAATAACAATGGTATCGGAAAACGATTTTATACTTAAAAAATATTCGAAATATTTGAGAACGATTTCAGGTTAACATCTCGGCAGCAATTTGTTTGTCTAACAATATTTTGGTTTTGGTTCCAGTTGAATATATATTTATAATAAAAAATAATTACCGTCGTCGCTACATTCAGGATTGCAAAAAAACTCAAAGTTACACAAGTCAATTTTATTTTTTTGCACATTACGTACATCCGTATATGTATCTATGTATATTTTTAATTTTATTTCAAAATGTTTGTCTACCGTATTTGACTTCCAGATGTAGAATAAAATTAATATGGTTGATTTAATAATTCAAGAATTAATTATTTAAATTTAATTTTAATTATACTGCAATTAGTGACTTTTTTATAAAATAAATTAAATTTTCATAGATAAAATCATTTAATTATTTTTTACATTTACACATTTTATTTCTCGTTCAAATATAAATATAGAAATAAAATGGTTGTTTTAATGTAAATCGACGCGAGACGCGGTTACCAACAGAACGAATAGGGAAGTTTAAAATAAATTATTTGAAAAAGTCAGGTTTGTGCTGCCTACCGAGGATATATTCTTTAAATTTGTAGCAAACCAATAATGTCAATAATTCGATGTAGGACCTGCAAAAACAATAATTACTAACAATCAAATAACATATCTGTATAATTCGATATAACTAAAATAATCAAAAAAATTTTAATTTTGATCTAATAAATAAAATAATTAGATTACTAATATATCTAGGTAATATTTCTTTTTCCTGTTATTTTTACATTATTGGGTGCTGTTCAATGTTCCCTCTAATTTTTTTAAAAGCTGGGCAAAAATGAACTTGCTTGCGCGCATTATTTGTAATTTATTCTTATTGCGCCCAAAATGTTAAAAAAAAATTAGTCACAAAAATTAAATTTTTTTATTAGTAAAAAATAATAGAAACAAAAACAGGTACGAAAACATACCAAAATTTGTATTATAAAAACAAATATAAAATTCAAATGTTACTTTATACAGTGAAACCTGTCTAAGACGGAAACTGTATAAGACGGAAACCTGTATAAGACGGAACTTTTTTTTTTTTGATTTTTGATTTTTCCTTTCAAATCAACCCGTGTAAGACGGAAAACTGCCTAAGACGGAACTATTTTCCGGTCCGTTGCGGTTCCGACTTAGGCAGGTTTCACTGTAGTTAAAAATAATAATATTAAGTATAAAATAATAAAAACAAAAACAATACCTTATTTTAAATTTAAATATTCACGACGATTTATTTGGTTTTTCCATTTAAATAAATTTCATTTAAGACGATATTAGTTCCATATAAAATATTTGATTGAAGTCGCCTGAATAAAATTGAGAAAAAAAATTCGTACCTATAGTAGAAAAGAAACGATTTTCCAGCAAAAAATTTAAGACTGATTAATGAAAATTTAAAATTTTATTTGTGAAGTTTCAAATTTTTTAACAAAATAACTTTATTATGCGTAAATTTTGTCTGGGCGCAAAATAAATGATCTGCGTGCAAGTAAAAAAAGAGTGCGCTAGCGCGCACGCGCGCAGCTTAGAGGGAACATTGGTGCTGTTATATGGAAGTTTCTCCAAATTTTCTTTATATATATTTTTTTTTATTTTTTTTTATTTTTTTTTTATTTTTTTTTATTAAAGTTACCAAATCACTAGTGGGATACCTTTTATACTATAAGAAGTATGGATTTGGTAATGAGGACAGGAAGTTTAGACGGGATTAAAAAGTGGGACAGTAAGTAGATAATCATTTACACTCTTCTTAAAGCGGCGCAAGTCGTAAATCAAGCGTCCGCCAGCTGTCGGGAACAGTTTAGATGGGAGAGCATTCCACATTCTCGAGGTGCGAATTGAAAACGAATCTCCGAAGCTTGTTCTATCACATCTGCGAATTTTGACGAAGATTAGGTGTGACGTCGAAGCGGTACGTGTTTGGCGTGAAAATACTTGAAGTTGAGAGTAGGGCCTTTACTTCCAGGGAACACGTATCCATTCCAACAAAGTATTTATAAAAAATGGAAAGTGAACCTACATTACGTCGGTGGTTAAGTGAAGTTAATGAGCTGGTGGTTTGGTGATTGTTTATCAATCTTTTAGCCCTCCTCTGAACTTTGTCCAGGTATTCGAGATGTGTTTTGGGAGCACCAGCCCATATATGCGAATTGGATTCTAATTTTGGTCGTATGTAGGATTTATAAATGTTTAAGAGATCAGAAGGGGAAAAGTATTGTTTACATCTTTTTAAAAAACCAAGACATTTCGCTGCGTTTTTTGCCGTTTCGAAAATATGAATTTTCCAGCTTAAATCGCTGGTTATTTTCGAACCTAAAATGTCAAGGCTTCCTGATTTAGCAATACTTTCGCCTTGAAAAGAAAATTGGGGATCAAAATTTGACAGCTTTCTAGAAATTAGGCAGCATTGAGTTTTGGATGCGTTGAATTCAACTCTGTTGAGAAGACCCCATTGTGAAATTTTGGAAAGGTGGTGATTTATGCTACTTTGCAAAAAATTGCGTTTAGTAGTAACAGCATTTAAAGATGCTGATTTCCTGTTAATAAAATCGAAGCATGCTACCAAGATACTGTTTTGGCAATCCCTCTTGTGGAAGTTTATTGCACAAACTTATGGATATAAAATTTTTATTTACAATAAATTTGTATGAAAAATAGAGTGAAAAGAATTTAATTTTATTTTTAAAAATGAATAACAATTTAAAAAAAAAGAATAAATATCAAAATCACATATGCGGAGTACCTCAGTGCCAGAATTATTTAAATAAAAATGTTTCTTTACATTTTCTACCATCGAAAGTTTTAAAAAATCCAAAATTGAAGACGAGATGGGATTACGGGAAGCAATATTGAGAATTGGAAAAAAGTTACCCAAATATTTTAAAATATGCAGTTCTCATTTCGAAGAGAGGTATTTTCGATCTAAAATGATTGATACGGGTGTTGGAAAAAAGAAAAGGGTAGACCTTTCTATAAATGCCTTTCCAACATTGTATTTAGCAAAGTCATCAATAGAGAGAAAAAAATATCAATTCGCATTAGACAAATAGCCGAATCATCAGAGACAGGGCATTTTAATTTAGAGTAAGTTAAATTTTATTTTAAAAAAATTATGTATTAAATAGAAAATATATTTTTTTAGTGACGAATTTTAAATGATTTAACAATCACAGAAAATCGTTTGGTTTCAAGTGAAGTTCAATGTTCTGTTGATATGATTAATAATTCGACGCAAACATCATCAGTTTTCAAAGAACTCTTCATTACTTCTTTATGGAATACCTACTGAAAGCAAGTTGAAAGCTGTGACAGGAATATCATCGTTAGCCGTCCTTAAGCGGATGGTTAGGCTATGTGAAGATGTTTTTGGTGATCGGAAATCGTTAATGTCCATGCAGGATCGGATTTTGTTAACAATGCACAAATTAAAAACAAATATAGATTTTAGTGTTTTAGCTGTAAATTTCGAAAGCACTTTTTACACTGTTAAAACCTACTTTGCTGAGACAATTCAACTATTAGCCCAGGTAATTTTTCTTTTATCATTAATAAAAACAATACTAATAAAATTGATTACTAATTATTTATTTTTTAGGTTTTAGGTGGATTAATATACTGGCCATCTCGAGAAGAAAATTTGAAAAGTCTTCCTAAATGTTTCAAAAATTATTCCAACGTAGTGGTTGTTTTAGATTGCACTGAGGTGAAGATTTCAACGATAGGGTGCTTAGCATGTCGTTGTTCAACATACTCTCATTACAAAAGCCAGCATACGGTCAAGGTTTTGGTTCGTGTAGCTCCATCTGGTTTGCTGAGTTATATTATACCTTGTTCGCACTTCAATATTTTTCCGGATATTACGATTTTTCCGGAAACTTTGTGGATATTATCATACAAAAATTTTTTCCGGATATTTTAATTTCCAGTTCTTTTTTCCACTTAGCTAGTTCCTTTTAGCTACTTTTTGCTAGTTTTGGTACGGTTGGCACCGTTTATTTTGTGTCAAAATGTCAAAAAAATGAAAAAAAAGAAAAAAAAGTGAAATTTAATTTTAAAATTTTAAATTTTTATATAGTAACAGAAAGTTGTTTGCTTTTTTTATTTATGTTTTTTCTATAATTGTCAAATTTTTTCCACTTCTCAAGTGCGAACGGTAGTTTCAGAAAGTGGAAATTTCCACTTATTTATCCGGATAAATGTTGAAGTGCGAACAAGGTATAAGTCCATCTGTGGCCGGGAGAGCATCAGATAAATCTGTTTTTAATTTAACAGAATTGATTAAAAAATTTCAATCTGGAGATGCTGTCATGGTGGATAAAGGGTTTCACATTGGTGATGAGCTTGCAAAACATGGAATCGAGATGATAAGGCCTGACTTTGCATTCAATACCCTAACTAAATCCGAAGTTATGCGAAGTTCTGAAATTGCCAGTGCTCGTGTACACGTGGAAAGACGGATTGGCTGGATGAAAAATTTCAAAACTCTCGCTGGAAAAGTACCTATCAGCTTACTGCCGTACATTAACGAAATATTTGTATGTGTGGGAGCCATTGCAAATTTAAGTCAACCTATTTTAGGAGATGATATGTCTTTATTAACTTAATATATTTTATATAAATATATGGTTATTTTTTCCAAAACAAATTAAATAGTTTTATTTCAACAAAAACCAAAACAAATAGGGTAGCTCAAAATTACGAACTAATTGTATTAAATAAAACATTTTATAACAAATTTAAATTTCATTTCTTTTATCACAAAATTGGTTACATATCACACAATTGGTTACATATCACACAATTTGTTACATATCACACAATTGGTTACATATCACACATCTCTTTTGTAAAAAATCTTATAACTAACTTAAATTTAATTTTGTTCATCAAAACTTTGGCTACAAATTACAAATTTGAAATAAATTTCAGTTAAAATTTTGATTAATTTTGTAACGAATTCATCGTTTCGTTCTACATTTACTATTTCGATTTGATTTGAAAATTTGCTATATATAACTAAATCACAGTATTTGAAATTTAATATCATCAAACTCAATTGAATCTGACCGTAATAAACGTGATTTTCATTTACCACATAAATATATATATTTTTTTTTTTAATTTTAAATTAGGAAGAATATCAGACAAACTGAATAATTTTCCTTTAATTGGTGATTTGATTTCAACCAATTTCCAACAATCCTCATTGTAGCTTATGCCATCTGGACTACACGCTAAAAATGGCAGTTCCACGGAGATAACCAAACCGACATCAAAAAATTTTATATAAGATTTTGGCAAGTTTTTCACCTTTCCTTTAAAATTGCTGTTGTACAGTGCATCTATTTTCTTCACCCAATTTTGGTTTTTATTGAAAAAGTAAGTGTAGAGATTTTATTTATACTGGCAGTTATTCGTTTCTTCCTCTCGTTTCGCCATTCAGAATTATTTTGCCCCACTGTTCTTTCACAAATTTCTATAGCTTCTTTTGTTGTTACCTTAACTTTAAAAAATTCCCGTTATTTTTTAAGGTCGTTCTCAAAGAAAGAATTCATGAAGATAACGTCTTCTCTTAAGCATGCTGTTTCAATTCTCTTACCTTCAAATAACCACTCCATGAATTCGTGGTTGATATTAAGTTCTTTCTCTTGAAAAAAATTAGAATTGGAACGGCCTTTCATCATTTTTGCGAATTCTGAAGAAGGCGCATCTAAAAATAAAAAAAATTAGAATATAAAGTTCAGTTGGATATGCATTTTTATTTTTAAAAATTACCTTCTACAAAAGATAAAGCAAACTCAAGTTTTTTTTCTTCAGATAATTTAATAGAAAAAACAGCTTTCTTTTTTATATGGCATAGATCTTGAATTGGTTTGGCACTATAATCCTCTCCGATTTCCCTAGCTCTTTTACCCCATTTTTGATTTACGTCAGTACAACTGAGTATGGGTAGTTTTGGATGCCTAAAACAAAAATAAATTAAAATTATTATAAGAAAACATTTTTTTTTAAATTAACTCTCCTTAAAATATAATACAAACAAGCTGAAATGTGCTTACATTTTTCACCCAATCCAGCTTTGCAAGAGCATTGGCATCTCCATTCTTCAGCAGTAATTTTAATTTTAACTTAATGTGGGGCAGCTTTAATAGATGAGTTTTGAATTACCACGCCTATAACTTCCTGTTTTTCAACACCCAACCGGCATCTAAAATTTTTTTTCCAAACGCCTGGGTCGATGATTAAAATATGATTTAATATTTTCTTCGGTTATTATAATTTCTTTTTCATTCATTATTTTAATCTAAATCATGGAAAATAAATTAATTTTATAAATAAATAAATAAAATAATAAAAGATTGATAATTTATATTTAAATAACTTACCAAATACGTTATACGTTTTCAAATCAATACGAATTTCCAATAATAAATTGTTTGTATACATTTTTTATAATCATAAGTATGTGCGTTTTTTTGCCATAGGAGGCGCTATTTGGACATTTAAATAAGTGAATAGTATGATATTTATTCTTCTACCGACTGTCAAAAATGATCAAAAGCTTGAAAACGGACATCATTTTTTTTCATAAAAGGCAGCAATATGGGTTTTCATAGGTACTAAATATGCATACATACTTTAATTTTTTTTTTACTTAATTTTGAATTTAGGTGTTTTCCCAGCGAATTAAGTTTAAAGAAGCATTGGGTTTTTAATTTACTTTCATTTCTTTATGTATATATACAGGCCCGGATTTACATTCCTTTCCGCCCTGGGCGGTTTTTGAAAATTGCGCCCTATAAATCATACCAAAAGTTATTTATAATAAATGAAAAAAATACTTAATGTATAGATATATCTTTATTTTTAATTTATTAGAATTTTTTTTCGTAATTTTATTGTAACAAATTTTTCGAAAACTTCTTCAAACGATATTTTGTCTAACATTTTATTTTCTATTTTAATTTCTATATTTGGATCGACCAGCATGCATATTTTTTTCTTTAATCAATGAATACAAAGCATTTATATTCAAGTTATGCTCTTTTATAGTTTTTAAATATTCTCTAAAACGGATACGAATTTTCACGAAACGAATTTTGCGCTCTTTTGAAATGTTGCACCCGTGGCCCATAGGTTGCCC